>PVKA01033608.1:0-24212 GCA_004027165.1 Ctenomys sociabilis
TGATACATTGGGTTTTGATCAATTAATTCTGTTTGTGCATACATTTATAGACTCAGAGAGGAATAATCATCTTATATTATGTCATATCTTGACAAATATAAAATTTCTTAAATCTAGTGCAATATTTTGTGTATAGAGCTAATGCCATATTATGACATTATTTGAAGATAGTTATTTAAAAAATGTACATTAATTCTTAACGACATTATTCAAAGTTTGTGTTTAGATTCCTTCTTGATGCTATAACTTCTTGCTAAGGTTTGTGTCTAGTTGTCCTCCCAAATCCTCATGTAGTCATGGGGTGGGGAATTCTAGAGTTTGTGATTAACTTATGTTCCACTGGGATTATGTGTGATCCAAGCCTGGGATTATGAGTTTCAGTACTGCTGGGATTATGAGTGTGAGTACTACACTCCAGCCTGGGGCAGAGAGCCTGAGTGGTCTATCACAGCCAGACAGACTCTGGTGGTTGCTCTTTGGTGTTGTTGCTGTTCGGCTGCCATGAACTGCTGCTCTCTGCCATGTGCCCCTCTGGCTTGAGCCAGCCGAGTATGAACTGAAACCCGCAGTAACTGTGAGGTAAATTAAACCTTTCTTTCCTTCATTTTGGGTGTTGGGTGTTTGTCCCAGCAATGAAAGAAGAGTGACTAAGACACCTCTTTTATACTTTGACTTTTTTCTGGACTCCATTAAATATGTGGAATTGTGCATTCATATCATGATTCTAAGCAATATTGCTATTAATGTCAAAATAATTTAAAACTGTCGTCACTTTAGAAATGAAAAATAGGACTGGGAAGATGGCTCAGTGGAATAAGCGATTCCCTGGTAAGCACAAGGGCCTGAGTTTAATCCCTGGTTCTGTCCAAAACATAAAAAATAAAATAAAATGAAAAATAAACTCTTTAAAATAACACTTTCTGCCTATATGAAACTAACTGGTATTAATAAATATTTTAAAATATTTATAGGTGAATAAAATATAACACAAATATACTCTTTGAATCAAAAGTATTTGGTAATTACATAATGTGGCTGGAACTCTATGAAAATTTATAAGAAGGCTATACTATACAGTTTATTTTAATGAATTTAAATATAATATTCTAGGAAAAAAGAGAACATTTCTGAGAGACATTTAGGTTCTCCTTTATTACATATATATATATATATATATATATATATACACACACACACATAATTTATCATATATATATAATTTATATTAAATTATATATATACATATATATATATAATTTGACTAGTAGTATTAATTTCCTTTAATTCACAAATGATATGCTTGTGGGAAATTGTTTGTAAACAAAACACTGTCCAAGGTAGAGGACACCTTAGGGGAACATGTGCCTAGAATCATGTAGAGGATTACAACTCATGAGAGAAATAATTAAGTTCCTCACTTCTTTATTCTGAATGAGTCATTAAATCAGAGACAATAATAAAATCCAGTTAACACCATTAAAGGACACCAGCTACTTGTAGTTTGCATCCCAAGGATTTGGTGCGATACAATGATTTTGTTGAATGATGAATTTTGGAATGATGCTGTTCATATTCCTATAATGAACACTGACTTACAGCATTTAAATTACATCAAAATATTTGTACTATATATTTAACTGTATTAAAATATATATAGCCTATATGTATTTTCACTAATATATAATGAACTAAAGTGTTATCATGAGATGTCATTATGGTGTATACTCATGGTTCCCAGAGAATGAGATCTAGGGAGAGATGACTAATCCTGAAAACCAGAGACCGAAATTGCCAGCTCCTATCAGCTACCCGCCTCTTGTTTCTGCAAGGGCAGCTAAGGTAAAGACGGGCTGAGTGGGACTGGCATTTGGGGGCTCTAGTTTGCAAGGCCTATTGTTTTATAAATAGATATTATTTGGGGAGAAGGAGAGAACTTCAGTAAATAAATATCCTCCAAAACCTCATGTGCTTTTGAAGGGTAACTTAGATCACAATAGCATCTAGGAGGTAGGACCAATGGAGGACGTGGCTCACGTGGCAAGACCCTGAAGGTTTATCTCCCTCCCTGGTTTCTCCCTCTAGCTTTCTCTGCTTCCGGTCTGCTTTGCTGTGAGCAGCTGTTCTCCAGCATTTGTCTACACTGTGCCATCCTCTCTGGGAGCCCGCTGACTATAGACTACAATCTTGTAAAACCTGAACCAAAAGGAACCTTTCCTCCTTTAAACTGCAGGTATTGGGTATTGTGTCTCAGCCCTGAGAATGTGACTAAGACATTGTTTTCTCAGGTGAAAGTCAAGGGGCAGAATCAGGTCATAAATCTGGGGATTTGATACCCTTTCCTCCCCTATTGGTAAGATTTCTGTTCACCAGTTCACTTAAGGTAAATATATATCTTATAGCAAGAAAGATAATCAATAAAATTTCACTCTTATCTATTGTATTATTGTGGTGGATAGCCAACTGATGGTCAGCTTGCTACACCCAGCTGAATTAAACTAGAGTGGTGCTGAGTGGGATAGACACACCAGAGGGTTGTTGCCAGCAGCATAAAGGCAGAACAGGAGAAGATGCCAACAAGCTGTTAGGCATGCTGTTTGGAGAGGCTATTGGAGCTATCAGAAGCTGCTAGTTCTCCTGAGCTGTCCTGCTGGAGGACCTTGTCATGCTGGTTTTCCCAATGAACTTTGGAGAAGCTATGGTCCTCATCCTGAGCACTGTTTCCTAGCTCCAGAGGGGAAGATGGTGTACTGTTCAGTCTCATGGAGAAGCTTGTCGCATTGACTTTCCTGGTGGGAACTCATCACTGGAGGAGCTTGGGACCTCACTGTTGTTAAAGATGGCTGAGGTACATTTGGGAGAACATTGGTGCCTACCTTGAGCATTGCTTCTTAGATTCAGTTCAGATCCCTCAGCTTGCTATCACAGAACCTTCATCCCACTGGCAGAGACTTCCTAGCTTTCACCACTGACCTTTGATCCTTTCCAGCACATATCCATGAAGCAGGTCTGCATGAGACTTTGTTATGAGCTCTACACCTCTATTTGGATGGGTAGAAGGCATTGCTATGAGCTCTAGGCCCTTGGCTGGATTCTTTATTATTTAGTGTGTGAATAGATTTCCTGCATTTATAGTATGTATTTTTGAAAGATTCTTTATAAAATACCATTGCAAAAGGTATCCTATACTATATTGTTCACCTCACAAAACCCCAACCAACAATTAGTCAGATGACCTGATACTGGTATATAATATTTGACATCAATTTTTTAAAAGAGGAGAGATATAAGTAGGTTTATGGTTTCAGGGTGATCAGTCCATGGTGTTTTGCCTCCAAAGCAGGATTATTGTGGTGTGAGAGCATCGTGGAGTGAATCTTCCCATTGCTTTGTAGCTGGGAAATAGTAGGGGAGCAGCACTAGAGAAAGAAGAGTCAAGGACCATAAAAAGCACTGAACGCCATACCTCATAAGCCACTCGGACTTACCCAGAAGTGTGTTTAGCCAATCTGTGGTCTGCTTCTATGGCAAGCAAGGGGACATAGTCAAGTTGCACTGTCACAGCTATCCCATACAATTATTGAGTGGCTTTGGACTACAGGAAGCACCCCAATAGACTGCATGGGCCATCTTCACATGAGCAAGACAGAAACAGTTTATAATCATGGGCCAGAGCTCTTTAGCCAGTGCTCAGAGACAGAGGGGAGATTCAGAAGATGAGTAAAACAGTAGTCACTTTATTCCAATGGGCAAGTTGTTACCAGAGTAGAAATGTTATTACCTCAACCTGAATATTTTGCTAGTCTTATGAAAGAAATGAGAAGAGAAAAGCAATGAAGATATTTTTCAAAGAAAGGATCTACAGTTATAACTGAATTGTAATTTAAACTGTTTCTAAAATTTGCTATACATATGGATTTAAATAAATATGTCCATTCATATAATTCACCAAAAGAATAGTGCATTTATAGCCGAAGATCAGAATTTGTTTGTTTGTTCATTTATTTATTTAATTGGCCAGCTCTGCTTGCCCTGAGGCAGAGCTAGTGTGATGGATTGAACCGAACTCCCTTGCACTTGCCTAAGCTTGCCTAGATCACATACTGTAGACCACTGAGCATCTCGCCCACCACCAATGAATGTGTTTGGGGGTGCAGTTCAAGCACTCAGTCTTTCTCTCTCTCTCTCTCTCTCTCTCTCTCTCTCTCTTTTCAGTACCAGGATTAAACTCAGGATCTTGCACTTGCTGGGAAAACACTTATGCCACTGAGGCCCTTATAGACAGAATTTGAAAAAACTATTTCCAGTATACTTATTGCTGAGTCTACTTGTTTTTATCAAAATAAGAAAATATAAATGTCTCCATATTAATGACTATAAAATGTCAAATACCATAAGAAGCACCACAAATTTTATTATATTCCTTAGAAAATGGCCTTAAATATATACTACCAATTAATGTACTTTCTGAGCTTTGGAAATAATAGGAGCAAATGTTAATTGAGTACTTTAACAAATACGATCATTACCTATAGAAATTTTGAGCAATTTTAAAATTAAAATTATATTCTAGATATAATTTTGTTTGACTTAATCGAAATTTGCATGTTAAAGAATTGTTTAATACTTACCTTTATCAATTTTTGTGTTCTAGCTCTGAAAAGTTAGTCTTTCTCTACTTTTGTTTGCTCCACTATAAAATGACCATAATAAGCATCCATCTCACAAAACTTGAAGGAGAAATTGAGCTATATAATCTACATGATGAAGAGAGGATTACTATGGAGTAAGAATTCAATTATTGGTAGCTCTTCATGTCTTTATTTTCATTTTGTGACTTTTCCAGATAAAATAAAAATATAGAAAATGAAAAGTAAGTATTATTTCTTATAAATAGTATTTATTTTATTTTATTTTTTTATTGGATACAGGATCTTACTACGCAGTTCAGAATTTTACAGATCCTCCTGTCTCAGCCTCCCCCGTGCTGGGATTACAGGTATGGACCACCACACCCAGTTTTGGGGCTTGCGTGGTACACCTGGTACAGCATGCAGTTCTGGAGACTGAACTCAGATCCTTGGGCTTGCCAAATAGGCACCCTTGGGGTGCTTTCTGTTCAGCCCCAATAAGTTGAGATCTAGATTTTAAATTTAACAAAAATATTCTTTCTGAAAATATTTCCTTAATACACATCTTCATATTTAGGTTTTCACAAGACTTGACATATTTAAAATGTAATGTTTTCATTGATTAATTTTTTTAAATGTATTTAGGACAGAGTCTCACTGTAGATCAGACTTGCAGTGATCCTCTTGTTTACAGCCTCTCAAGCTCTGGGATTACAGGCATGTGCCACTCTGCCCAGTCTCAATCACTGTCTCAGTGCACCTGCACAGCAGGCCAGGGGCTTGAACTCCCAGCCTCTTCTGCCTAAGCAGGTGCTTGAATCCACTCAGCTATTTGGCTGGCCCTTAGTTGATTAACTTCTTTGGTACATTTTAGGTCTACATAATTATCACACTGCTCACAGGAAATGTGTATGTGTGCATAATGTATCTTGTTTTCCTCTTTTCACTTTCCCATTCCCATATCTTCCATTTAACCCTTCTTCCTCTCCCTAGTTATAAATGCTTTGTTTCCCTTTATTTTTCTTGGAAGAAAAGGGAAATTTTAATATTTAAAAATGTTTTAAGGGCCCACGACATAGCTCAGAGGCCTAACGTGCCTGCTTAGTCAGGCGCAGGGACCAGGGTTCAATCCCTATGCTGCTGTGTTCTAAGGGCCCTGCTCCCAGAGTGTGCTGAGACACAACCAAGATTGGGTGAGTTCGTGTGTGCGCCTGTTCTCCCACCACTTGGGAGACTGAAAACAGGAGGATCAGTGCGAGTCCAATCTGTGTAGTGAGACCATGTACACCCTGTACTAAATACATAAAAAAAGGAAATTGATGGTTTAAGTGAACTATTCTTATAGCCATCAATTCTTACCAAGAAAATGTTTTAATTTTTAAAAACCAGGACTATATATGTCTTTCTTCTACTCAAATTTTTATGAATAAGGATTTATTTTGTTGTTTGTTTACTGTTTGGAGTTAGAAATGAAATTCGGGGAAGAATTTTCAATCAGTCTGACAGAATTTGTTACAAAGACTCCATATAGCCACAGCTTTAGACAACAACCATTGTCATCGTAAGCAAAGAATAACAACATCTTCAACTACACCTGCCTGGCAACTGACTATTCAAACTCAGACTGGCACTCCTACAGATATTGACCCTGTTCCACCAGGATTACCACTTCAAAATATCTTAGGTAACAATCTCTTTACCCCTTTGAAAAATCCCTTTTCTCAAGCTGTTTGGATAGGTCCATGATATACCTCAGCAAACTTATTCCATAGCAATGTTATTCAATTCTACATAAACTTAATCTTTAGGGAGTACGTTTCTAATTGTGATTTTGGTTGTCACTGTTTCTTTTGAAAAAGATTTTGCTTCTCAAGTATTAAGTACCAAATTTTTACTGATAATTGATACCGTCCACTAATTTAAGGAATGTTATTGAATGAAATGTTGTTATTTAGTACCAGTCCATTGGACCTAGGTGTGTAGGTGAGTGGTAGGAGCTGCAGCCAGGCCTTTCTGAAGTCCTGAGTATTCCATCCCCAGCACATAAGACAACACTAAGCACCGCAGAGCACTTAGTCCGATGACCAGTCACGATTCCTAACTCCAAAATCTACCAGAATCATGCACTATTCTTCATGTGCAGACCACACATGGATATCTCATGTACTAAGAATCTTTTGCAATCCCTGTTGTCTTGTATTTTTTCTTTTGATAACAGGAATTGAACTCAGAACCTTTCACTTGCAAGGCAGATGTTTGTGCTACTAAGCTTTATCCCCTGTCCTTGAATTATATAGTTCCACCTTATTTGAATTTGTCTTCAGATAGAAGCCAAATTGCATTTGAAAACACAAATCAATCAAAACAATCAATCATGATTTCCTACACAAGGTCTCCCTAATACATCCCTGCTATTATTAATAGTAAAGACAATCTCTTACAAATTCATAAATAAAATTTATTTGCAGGAAATCACACAAAATGTAAATGAATAAGAAGTGAGTTATTGTACATTAATACTATCTAGCTAAACTTTGAGGCCATTTGCACCTAAGGAAAAGCTCAATACAGTGTTACATGCAGCAGGGAATTTTTTTGGAACATGAGCTCTGGGAACAAGAGCAAGAGAACAGCACGAAGGAGGCAAGAAAGAGCTGATGTGTTTCCCACGAAAATTACAAATTCCAGCCTGTGAAGACCCAATAGAAACATAAGCAATAGTCCATCTAGCTGGCTGTCAAAGAGGCAAGGATGGACTTACGCAGAGCTATCACCACCGTTATTAGAAAATTACTCCACAGAGTGTCCACCTTTCCAACAACTCCTATGTCCTTCCATCTCTGTGCATTCCCATGGCTTCAGAGCTAGTCCTATGGTAGAAAATTGGAATCTAGAAAAGTGACTGAGGTGAGATATTATCAACTTCTTCTTGTCCATATGGAAAATTCCAGATCATGAGAGGGCAAGTTCACTGCTGATTGAAAGGATGTGAGACCAAGTAGTTAAAATCCTCAATCACAGCCCATCCCATTCATCCTTCAGGTTGTCTCCTGCCTCCAAATAACCTCCTCCACACAAGTAACAGTCCAGTATGGTGTCTGGAATCCTTACCTAGGGAGGATGTTGAAAACTGCCTCTCTCAGGTATCCCTTCTATCATCTGTCTCCTTTATGAGCTTCTTTGTGTCTACATCCCTTTCATAGACATAAGGAAGATGCCAACCTCATGGAGTGGTACTCGCTGGTACAACTGAAACATCCCAACCTTTGCTGTCTCACTGCTTTGGATGCCAGATGTCTTTTTCTGTATGTACTTTGGGGGTTATTATGGGCTCTGAAGCAGAAATGCATAATAGACCCTCTGAGTGTAAGACCCAGACTTCCCTTTTATTTTACTGTAATGCAAAGTCTTTGTAACTTCAAAATTCTCAGAGTCAAGTTGACTCTCTACTTTGGTATTTACTGGTGCACTGAGCTATTGCAATGCTGTCGAGGAAAACTTGGAGTGACCAGGTAACAGCATGGCTCAGTCTAGAGGCGGATCCTTGGGGACTGGTGTGTAACCTACAGCACTGTATCAGGTATCTGATTGCAAGCACACTCAGCATAGGAGTCTACTGCATGCTTCCTGGGCTTGGACAGCTTGATATCAGTAACATCTTATTAGTGTGAAAGTGTAAGGAGGGCTGGGGAGATGGCTCAATACAATAAGCGCTTACCTGGCAAGCACAAACGCAAGGGCCTGAGTTCAATCCCCAGTTCCACCAAAAAAAAAAAAGGAAAGAAAGTGCAAGGAATAACCCTTGCCCTTTGGCACTTTACTATTTTGGAAAAGGGTGGCACCATCAGTCAACATGCGCCAGAAATAAAGGTGTACTGAAGTTCTTCCATATGGAGATGAACTGTTTTTCATTCCTCTCTAATGATGTGGATTGAAAAGAACACATTTTTCATTTCAGAAGTTGCATGTTTGGTGCCAGAGGATTTGTTGGGGTGATCCGCTAAAAACAGAGCATGCACATAAGTGGAAGGAATGGTATCTTCTGCACCGCATTTCCCTGCATTTGTGCAGGCTGTGCATGAATAACCTGTGGCCTGACTGACTATCTTTGGTGTGACCTTTGTCTTTGAAGGCAGTGACCCCCGTCACATTGTGGTATTGTTTCTGATTTATAATCAAAGTCGGATGAACTTGAGCTTTTTCTACCTACAGCAATTTATCTGAAAATAAAATGACATTTTATTGGCTCAGCCAGTGCCTAAGTAATCCATCTTAACATAGATTACAGAAGCTAGCAGAAAGTGAGACCTGGACCCAATGGAGTCCCAGTGAAATACGCAGAAGAGGATTCCAGCTCCCATTCTAACAGGGGCCTGTACGGGAATAGCGCATCAGCAGTACACTTTCGGACTAGCAGAATGTGGCCCTTTCTCCAGCCTCCAGCGATTTTGTTAAATAACTGGAAGCTTTTATTTTATAATAATTAGGGAAATGTCTATTGTATATTTTAGGGTGGTATGGATTGCAGAGTCCTGACAGCATGAGTCATTATTAGACCCTATTGCTAGGAAATTACACTTAGAATTGTGGAACTGAAACAAGACTTCTATTTCTTTTTCTTTTATTTTAATGTATTTCATAGAGGGTCTACACAGGGTCTCACTACACAGATCAGACTCATAGTGATCCTCCTGTTTTCAGCCTCTCAAATGCTGAGATTACAGGCACGTGCCACCATAGCCAGTCTCAGTCACTGTCTCAGTGGGCCCCAGAAGTGGGGTTGCTATGACCCGTGGAGAATCCCACCCTGAACCCCTGTTGCTGAACCTGCCTAAGCAGGCGCTTTAGTCCGCTGAGCTATCTTGACCAACCCCAAGACCTCTATTTCTACTTGGCTGTTTCAGCCATCATATTATCTCACACACAGCTATGCAAATGCAATCAGTATGATTCCTATCACAACATTAATCTTCTTAATCTCTACAGTGCATTGATATTAATACATTATTTGTTTTCATTTTTGTTGCATGCATATCATAATCTTTTATTTTTTATTCTCACTTTATTCTTATCCTCATACCATTGTTTGATGTATTTCTCTGTAAAATTTTATGTACTTCCTTAGAAGTACATTTTCCATGGAAAAAATGATAATGTTTCTTAAATACCTAATTCCAAAATATTCTATAATTTTAGATTTATTTCTTCTTTAAAGATAAAAGGAATAGTAATAGCATTTAATCCTAAATTACTGAGTTAGAAAACAGAAAATTAGAATTAATAATTTAACACATTTAGTGTTTATAGAAGAATAATTTATGTGTCTTCAATAGAATTAGATAAATTTATCAAAGTTAAACTACTACCATATACTAAATTTGGAAAATGAACTTCCTATATCAGAAAATAAAATCATAACTATACCACATAACAGTGTTTCCAAGGTAACTCAGTTTGACGTAATCTTCTTTGGTTTTTCTGTACCCAATGATTTATTTTTATAATTAAAGACTTGTTATATGTACATAACAATACTTCTCCTCCTCCTCCTCCTCCTCCTCCTTCTTCTTCTCCTTCTCCTTCTTCTTCTCCTCCTCCTCCTCCTTCTTCTAGTTCTTCTTCTTGTTCAAATAAATCCTAGTATTGCTTGATTACCTGAAAACTTTGTGTTATTGAACATATTATGTTCATGCTGGCAACTTCCATAAGTTTACAGATAAATTATATTGCATTTGAGTAAATACACTGCCATAATTGCAACCATATATATATATATATATATATATATATATATATATATATATATATATATATATATATATCACATTTAGATTACTGTTTTTAGTAGGCTTCTTTCATTTATTTATCTAATTGATGTTTCTGGGCTAACCAGTAGTGGGTGTCATCTCTCTCTTATTTTAACATTTCTTCTGCTTCTTCTCATATCTGTAGGAAGATGATTGCTGTGTAGTTGCGTGTAAAGTTACCATAAATATGACATTTCCTTTAAGAATTGTGACCTTTAGGAATATAAAACTTTTTATGCTTTGCATTGTATCTCCTCTGACATTAGAGCTGCGATCCATTTTAGAGTTACTCAGTTGTCTTTTTCTTACCTTTACATTTTGTTCTTTTCCTCTCTTCTTTTCAATTAGCTCTTCAAGGATATACTATAACCAAATCTGTATTCTATGTATTGTCTTGGCCTTTGGGCAGAAGGAGAGACGAGTGTTTCACCCCAACTTCCCTGTCCACCCTACTCCCCACATAAGCTTCTGCAGCCTAACCCTCCTCCTCACAGTGACTCTGACTCAAATACAAGTTCTTGCTTGTATCTACATAGCAGTGGACACTTTCCTTCTACACACAGAAATTTTCCTACAAGCCCAAAGACATTTTCTTGGACAAGCCAGGGGTCCTTTTTGTACCTTTTTGATATCACCCTGTCTTACTCCCAGTAATTATTTCTCCTTGTACCTGGGAGAAATCCTGCCTGTCCTACACAGCATTTGGTAGGCAGAACACTGTTATGGTTTGTGCCTAGTTGTCCCCCCAAAGCCTCATGTAGTCATGAGGTGGAGACTTCTAGAGTTTGTTATTAACTCATGTTCCACTGGGATTATTTGTGATCCAAGGCTGGGATTATAGCTTTTAATACTGCTGGGATTATGGGTATGAGTACTTCCTCCATCCTGGGGCAGAGAGCCTGAGTGTAACGTAATAGACAAAGAGACAGACTTTCAGCAGCTATTGCTCTTTGTTGTTGTTGCTGTTCGGGCCCCATGAACTGCTACTTTCTGCCATGTGCCCCTCTGCCATGGAGCCAGCTGAATATGGACTGAAATTGCTAGTAACTGTGAGCTAAGTAAACCTTTCCTTCTTTCATTTTGAATGTTGGGTATTTGTCCCAGCAACAAGAGAAGAGTAACTAAGACAAGTATCTATGCTAATACACTGCTGTTGACCTCATCTCCTGGGCATTTGTTTTTACTAACTTTTATCCTGATACTAGAAATGCTTCTGGTACCATTTGTATGAATATGCAGCAACTAAAAAAGAATATCCTTGCCTTAAACAGCTTTGAAAGTGTGGTGAGTTAACTAACGGTCAACTTGGATCACCCAGCTGAATGGAGTAAGAGTGTGGCTGGGTGTGCAAGGCCCAGGAGCATAAAAAGAGAACTTGAGGGGAAGATGGTACTCTGGGGAATCTCCTAGAGAAGCTTATCAGACTGGCTTTCCTGATGCAAACTAAGCTGTTATTGTCAGAGGAGCTTGAGTCTTTGCTGTCACTGAGGATGGATGTGCTTCTTTTGGGGAGCTCTGGTTCTTACCTTGAGCGCCACTTCCTGGCTCCAGTGCAGACCCCTCGGCCTGCTGGCACAGATCCTTCACCCACCTGGTGCAGACTTTCTACCTTCTACTACTGGCCTTTGGGCCTTCCCAGGGAAAATCTTTGATACGGACTTGCATGAAAGATTGTGGGCTCTGGACCTCCATCTATGCTCGTGGAGGACATTGCCATGGGCTTTAGGTCTTCAGCTGCATTGTTTGGATTGCAAGAGCATGGACAGGTCTTTTGCACTGTTCTACATTTAATTTTCTTTGGGGAATAATGTAAGATAATCCCTTAAATTATGTGCTCTGAATGAAATCTATTATCTTGAAAACTCTGACTGCAGTAGAAAGTATTTATCATTGGAGCAAAGCACTGGTTTACAGAATAAAATGAGGACCATGTAACTTTCTGAAGCAAAAATCAGGTAGGGTTGATGCAGCTCCTTGAAAAGTCTTAGTCTACTAAATTCTAGTTTCCAAAGCTGCAAATCATACCCACTGCATGTTCAGCCTGGCTACTTCCCTGACCACTCTACCAGTATCCTGCAGCACCCAGAAAGCAAGGAGGACCCAAGTTCATGTTAAGCTCCTGCTATCTGCTGGCTGGAGGCATAGTCTTTTGTCTTGGGCTGGGCAGCCACTCCTTCCAGCAGAAAGAGGATGTGGCAGCAGAACTTGTGAACTTTTTAGTCGTTAACGAATTGCTGAGTTTGTGTTTGTTTGCACTTCTGTTCTATGTTTTTGCTTTCAGAAACTTTGTTTTTCTGTTTATGCACTTGGATATCGTTGTGTCAGAGACCTTTACAAAGCATGGAAAGAAGTCATCCTAGCGACTTGCAGATATTGATAAAGCTGCTGCTTGAAGCTCAGGTTGGGGACATTTCTATATCTAATACATATATTATAATTACCTGTCCATCTACAGGGCTTGTTAACTTCTTTAAAAACTGCTTTTGCATTGGTATTCTGCATGGCTTTCCATTACACATTTTCCAGTGATTTTCATTATAATTATACCATTCATCATTTCTGTCATGATCTGTTTTTGTGTTGGTGTTAAATGCTAACAATCTATACTTCCTCTTGCTTATTTCGTCATCTATTTATGCCTTTAATTTTTTAAAGAGTCTCATTATTGCCTAGGCTGATTTCAAAATTGATTGTCCTGTATTCTCCTCCTAGCTGAACTACAAACACCACAGCACAAAGAAGTCCTCAGAATTTAGAAATTAGCTGCTGTCACTTACTTCTTTGTTTCTTCCTGTCTACTTGATCAGAACATGAAATGTTCTTCTTTTTTACAGCATAATTAAATATAGTCAATGCAACTATCACAACCTCTATGAAGGCCTCATATTCATATCTAAGTAAAGATAGTTTCTCCGATTTCTCTGGAAATTTCTGTATATATGATTTTATCTACAGTTGGTCTTGCCAAGCTGAGTGTATCAGCCTTATTTCTTAAAACATATCTTGGCTTCATACATATAAAGCTAACTTTAAATATAATTTGTAATTAGATATTACATATGTTACATATAATTTTATAATAAACTTATAATTTATTTCCTTGATATTTTTGAAAATATTTCCTTTTGTCTTATTACTGTGTCTGAGTATTCTACAGCAATTAATTTCCACTTGAATTTTTGGATATGTATACATTGGTTCAAGAGATGGAATTAGTACACATAGATTTCTTGTGTTTGTCATTTGCATAAAGTACCTGATAGGCATATTTCACTGGTAGAATAAAGTATCTTGTCCCAATTTTTTTCCCCAGGTTGTAATTTATATTTAAACTTAATCTCTCTCCTAGTCCTGCACTTTTCTATTCCCAAGATATTAACTACATAAATGCTGGTATTTTTTGTACTTATAAATATAACATGACCCTTCTAATTATTTTCATTACATAAACTAATAATCAAATAAATATTTCAGTGGGTTTGTTCATCAGTATCTTTTGTTATATTTTTAACAGAAACCAGTTTTCCTCCAGTGCTTTGAATTTATTCTCATGAAGATTATTTCTGCCTTCTCATTTCTGCTTGGCTCACAATTTCTTTCCTAAGTTTAGTCAGCTTTTCTTTATTATCTTTGCATTTTCTCCACTTCTATTCTGTATTTATTTATTTATTCATTTATTTACCTGTATTTTAGGTAAGGTTCTGCGGGGTGTTCTGGGTCTTACTACTAGATCGGATTCATAGTGATAAAAGTCTGTTCAGACTCCCAAGAGCTGGAATTATAGGCACACGCCACCACACCCGGTCTCTGTCACCGTCTTAGTGTGCCCCAAGGGTGAGGCTGGCATGCAGGCCTCAGAATCGAACTGGACCACTGCGTCTGCTTGCAGACACTTTAATCCACTGAGCTATTCGGCCAGCCCTTCTATTTTATGTGTAGACTCTTTTTAGTTCTTCAAATGAAATACTGCGTTATTGTATTTCTCTTATTAGCCATCTTAGTCATCTGAAAGAACAAAATCTTAACTTTTATTTAGTATATTTTTATAGATATTGCCCATGATTCCCGTCTACTGTGAACAGCCATCTGCCCCAATCAGGTCTGAGCAGGTACAGCAACAGACACTTCAGTTCAGAGACCAGTGGCTGTTTGGAGAGGGAGAGTTGGTGTTTTCTGATTGTCTCAAGTTCCTCTAAGAGCTGTAGTTGCTCCATTTGCTTCAATTTCTTCCTTTAACAACCAGATTCTAGCTCGGGAGCCTGAAAACTAGAGGATCACTATGAGTCCAATGTCTGTAGTCACACCCTGTAGATTCTGTACTAAATACAAAAAGAGAAATAAACAGATTCCAGAGGATTCTATCCTCTTGGAGACATGATGTGTGCCTTCTCTAGTCGTGGTTGCTACCTAAAATTGCTTAGTATTTCCACAAGAGCTACTGTTTTAAAACAGTAAATCTTAAACATTCTCAGTATTTCTCAATTTAGTGATGACTTCAGGGAAGTTTTATGAGTATTTTGCCAATGGTGGGCCATGTATCCTCTCTGTGATTTTATTAATTATATTTGTTTGTTTTGTTTTGTTTTCCTGTGATTACCACTATCCCCTTAAGGTACCATGTGGACAGCTCTGCTGTTTAAAATGTGTTATTATATATGACTTTATTTATTTATTTATTTATTTTATGAACAGAATATATTTATTGAGGGAAAGAAAAAATTCCTGTCCAAAAGAGGGACAGGAGCAAGCCCTGAGCAGGTTGTCCCTCTTGACTTTAGCTTAGTAACGATTTTCCTTTTTTTTTTTTTCTTATTTGAAACTAAGAATTGAACTCATGACCTTGTGCTTGCCAGGCTGGCACTTATGCCACAAACCCTTCTCCCCAGCCCATCTGTTTCTCTTCAATGCATAGGTATATAAGATAAGTGAATGTGCTCACTCTCCCCTAAAGTGTAGGCAGTGTCTGCAGGAAGTGTGCAAAGGCTAAAATGCAGCCAACATTTTCTTTCAGACATTTCTAGGGGTACAACAGCAAAGGGAGAAATTATGAAAAATGTTTTCATATTTAAGTGACATTTGGTCCTCATGTGAAGTGGGAGCTATGGAAAATTAAAGTAATGTGAAGTGTTTCCTGGCATTTTTGCAATGTTGACATAAAACTGAAACTCAGAGAGAAAAAGAAAATTAACAATAGGTGTTATAAAATAATTAGGAGAAAACTATGATAATGAACTAGTCATAATGAAGAATTAATTTTTAGAAAAATTGCAACAATACATTATAAAATAGTAAAATTTAAATTCAGAATGAAGAACTGCATTAAAATTAAATAAATTGAGGGGCCGAGGAGATGGCTCAATGGAATAAGTGCTTCCCTGGCAAGCTCAAGGGCCTGAGTTCAATCCCTGGTTCTACCAAAAACATACAAAAGTAAAAAAATTAAGTAAGTTCAAAAAATTTTTGTAAAGTCCCTCAAGGGAAAGATCATTTTTTTTTTGCAAATTAATGTGAAGAAGTGAACTCAGAAAACTCCTATAATGAAAGACCTCTGAATTTTCCTGTACTTCCTCATCAATGAAATGTGAAGTATTTCTCTTAGTTCATTTAGAGAAAGATTTCAATGGACTATTTAATAGTTATGGAAGACTTATTTCAAACTATATCAGTTGAGTAGAGAAACTGAATTCAAACCAAAACAAAAACTTGAGGTCTCAAGTGCTCAGCTGTAGAACTTGCTGACCATGTGTGGTGGATCCGATCACCAACAACTGGAAAACATAAAAATGTAAGCACGAGAGAGTTTGAATATTGGGCTGAGCAATAGGGAAACACAAGTGGAAGCTATGGATGAGATGGATCCTTGATGTTGAGGCATCTGTATTTGCTGATTGGTTCAGCAAACTGATGGAATTCAGGTTTCTACCTTGCCACAGAGTGGGAGACAAAGATCTGCTGCAGTTTGGATACGTAATCCACTAACCACGTAATGGGATGTTAATCACCAACTGAACAGCACTAGAATGCAAGCGCAAGGAGAGATTATTAAGCCAGAAGGGCTTCCTCTGCATGAATGGAGAAAGCCATTGTGATGAGAGTGTGTTACTAAATGACAAGTTCCTCTTCCTCCTCTTTTCCCTGGCAGCTTTACCCTCTTACCTCTGCTAGGTAACTGCTAGCACTTTGATTTCGTAATTACTAGCCTCCAGAAGAGTAAAAAAATGTATTTTCTTTATTCCCTGGGTTGCAGTGTTCAGTACATCACAAAATATGCTGACATAAGGCCATTTGTACTTTTCTCAATGACTGCATTCAGAGGGGTTGACACTCAGCTTCTTGAGAAGCATAATCCTAAATTGTAAAACTAGAAGGAAGCAGATTTATATCTCTAAGGAGTAGGGTAAGGAATTGTAAGTACAAGTTTCCTAAAGTAAATGCTATAAAAAAAGAGAGAGAGAGAGAGAGCAGTAGCTACAGTTAGAAAGAAATCTGTCTAAAACTTTGTTCAGCCAAGAAAAATGCTAAGGTCATTTTGGGCATTCTCCATGATTATCATTCACATAATTTTTAAAAACATGTTTACATCTCTTTCTTCTCCATAAGACTGAGCTTCTTTAGAATAGGTTATTTAGAAAATAATATGATATGATACTTGTGTGGCATTGTTTCTTCCCCCAGCTCTTTACTTAATCCTTCCAAGCTCATGCTGGGATGACCTTGTGACTTCAGTCATCCAAGGAGAACACCAGTAAATATGATATAAGCCGGACCTCAAACGGACTTTGCTCCTCTTTCTGTTTTGCTGTGGGTTGAAATCTTGACGATGCCAAGTATAGAATGGCATCATCTTGATGATGCTTGGGTTAGCCTAGTGTATGGGACCAGAGAAAGTGTCCCAGTTGACAGCTTCCTAGATCCAGTAGTCTGCCAAAACCCAGATGTCTAAGTGAGCGCATGCTGGTATACTCAGGTTGAGCTGTGCCGACAACACACACAGATGTTAGCAGAACCACTGTACCAGGCCTGAAGCAGAATACTTCCGTATTATTGTTATCACTAATCTTGAGGGTATTTGAATAAACTAAAAATGAACTGACTGATAATTTCTGATGCCACCTGTAATATTTAAACTATGCATCTAATTATTTTCCTGAATAAATAAGTTAGTAGTACAAAAGTGGAAAACTATATTATAGCTGAAATGTAAGAGAGGTAGCAAATACTAACCTTTGTGAAAAAAATACCTCAAATCCACATAAAGTGGGTTGGATGAACACAAAGGGAGGCAAGGTCTTATTGAGGACCCATACAATTATGATATCCTGATCAGCATTTCTTCTCAATTTACATTAAGTAGAACCTATCTGATTTTACATATTTATAAGGCTACTCCAAAATTATTTGCGTAAAGAATTATTCAGTTCATGTTAGTTTTACCTTACTTAAGTAAGTTAAATAATGTGAAATGTCTGCTTTCATTATAAGCTACACAGCGACACTGTCCACTTCCCCTGAATGTGAAGCTTTATATACAGGGGTAGTGCCCAATTATCTGAGTCCAATCTGGAAGAATGCCAGCAATAAAGAAAGCAGAAATACCTGAATTGGCATTGAACACACACACACACACACACACACACAAATACACACAAATAGCCTTTATTATTTATGTCTCTAAATCCTAAATATTCATGCTAATTTGTCCAAGACAAATATCCCCACTCCACCTAGAATGCTTCCCCCTTATTCTCTAATAATTTTTCAACTCAAATTACATCTTCTCTGCTTTAACATATAATCCTGTAAAGCCTCAATCACATGAATTCACTTACTTAACATCTTTGAGGTTATTATTCAAAGACTTTTGCTTCATTTTATTTATACATATGATATTTACTGTATGTTCAAAGAACAAAATTTGATGTAATTTTAAATATACATAAGATATTGACCCAAAATTATTTATCTCCTGGCTGTGTGTATAATATGTAACTAATACAACCTACAAGTTTTAATTTTATCAAGTACAATGGACTATTACAAATTTTGGAACCATATCACGTATGGAGCTAAGTAACATTTTATAAAAGAAATTACTATTAGTACAAGATATACATTAAATAATTAAAATAATGAAAATCACTATTGGACATATGGATATAATCAGGGAAGAATTAATGTTTGTACAAAATTTACAATGACTATTTTCATAGTGTTCTCAGGCATTTGAAGTTCTCTATTTTCTCTCTGTCTCTCTGTCTCTCTGACTCTCTGTCTTTCTCTCTCTCCTTGTGTTTTCTTTGTTTTTTGTGGTACTGGGGATTGAACTTTGGATCTTAAATTTTCCAGGCAGGTGCTTCTGCTGCTGAGCTATATCCCCAGACCAGTATCTCTATTTCCTTATCTATAATTTCTAAACATGTACTTCTGTCATTAAAGAACAGTTTTTAATTGAATGCTTTTAATATAATACACATGTTATCACAGATTTTGGAGTAATGAAAATTTTCATTCAATTCAGTTTTGAAAACTACGTAGCATATTTAATTAAAATTATTTGGCTAAAATACATATATTTATACTGAAAAATATACACAGATTGTTGCCAGGTGGTGTACATAGTAAATAAGTAATCTTA
Organism: Ctenomys sociabilis; assembly: GCA_004027165.1. Classification (NCBI taxonomy): domain Eukaryota; kingdom Metazoa; phylum Chordata; class Mammalia; order Rodentia; family Ctenomyidae; genus Ctenomys; species Ctenomys sociabilis. The sequence continues at coordinate 19,071 of PVKA01033608.1, forward strand.
TTATAGATTTGACTGATTCACAGATATATGTAACTTATACACTTTCAATTGGAAAATAAGTACTTAAATAATTTAACCAAATTGTAACCCTTTTTTCCTCAGAATGGCAGGAAATTTCATTCATTGGATTTACTGGAGTACAATTCAAGGCTAGAATTCCCACAGCTGCTTCTTGATTAAGTTAATGTTAATATAAAACAGGAAAGAAACTGCCAGTTAATGAGCAGACACACTCAGAGACACTGGTATCTTACTTCATACTGACAAGACCCTGTAATAAATGTAGGAGGGAATAAAGGGTTAGCAGTGGGTGAGGGATTTGTTCTCAAGCTGCTGGCTGGAAGCTTGACTCATTCTGTGATGCACTGCTGTTTTCTATAAACTGAAACAAAAGTGAAATCACATTGAGAGCAATTTACTGAATTTTTACTGTATTCAGTATCTACTTGTTTCAAAATATCTACAGTGTATATATGAAAATTTGTAGAGCTACAGCATCTAATTTGCTTGATTTTATGAGGATATATTTTAATACATTATTAGTCTAAGTTCTTTGAATATATTTTCTTAAAATAAGTCATTCTTAGACACATGATATTTTAATTATTTACTTTTTATCCTATAAGTTATAAATGCAAAATCACTATATTTTCATGGATATGATATTTAGAAGTGGAGTTACTATCTAGTTAACATTTCAGGTGGCTTGACTGTGAAGTAGAGTTTATTTCGGTTATAAAATAGGTAGAACAGGTGCTATAAAAACACTTTATATCATTGTATGTATAAAACTTTAGGTTTTTTTTCAGACATTAAAGTGTAGGGAAAATTTTTTAGATGATACGTTTAAGATTTAAGGAGATAGAACATTTTAGAAGAAATCTAGAGAGAAAAGTTACTAAAGATTACTAAGCACAAACACATAATTTTGCCAATCTTACTGATTTAAGGGAATATAAGGGAAATACTTTCACTATTCAGAGCACAATATGTACATGATTACCATACTGAGACAGGAAATTAGGGTGTGGCAAACCCAGCTAGGGAAGTAGGCAGATGTTCAGCTAGAAAATCCAAAGATGTCTGAGTGGAACAGTTCTCAAAGCCCTGCACATGGGCTTCTTAGGACAGCCCATTCGGTTTTCCACAGGAGGGTCTAGATCTGACATCAGGGGAGTGAGTGATATTTTTTGCATGTGAGCTGTCCTTTTTGTGTCACTCACTCCTCTGATTAAAGGACCACTTACATTGAGTTTTGTCCCATGTTCTGTCTTGCAGGGTAGCCGCCCTCGCATTATAAGGTACATTTCTTTCCATTTACATGGATGAAACTCACTTTGAAGAGGCCATTTCTTGACTTACCTTTATTAAAACTTTGCTACTGCTGTGCTTGTCTTGATCAATTTTTTCCTCAGGGCAAGAAGAACCCAGTAACAACCTCCAAGAAGGAAACTCCAGCATCCCCAAACTCAGCAACAATACCGATTTTCAGAATTTTTAGTTAAAATGTTACTTTCATATTTAAAATTTGAATTCTAAAACTGACCTTCATAGCACCTATTTTAGCATTGGAACTAAACGTTGGTACTTTGATATATATTTTTCAAATGCATGATTTCTATTTACTACTTCAACAAAGAATTTTTTTGGTTTCTTTTCATATATCATCTTACAAGGCAGTTATTTTAGAGCGGCCTTGAACTTTTAGTAGTCCTCCACACCAACCCCCTATATACTAGAATTATGGGTGTTTACCAATATGGTCAGCTTCAAACAAAGGATTTTTAATAGTTGTATGGCAAGGCACCTGAAATACAGTGAAACTACTAAGCATTTTTTTTCAAATAACTTCTGCATAGCTACAAACATGTGTTTTAAGTTTAAGAATGCCACTCATCCCTACTAGAACACTATTACTGGTGTATGAAATATTGTATATCCTAGCAATATCAACAAAATTTATCAACTATGGATCCTGGGACACTTTGATTTTACAAGAATATTTTCCTTTTCTTAATTTGAAAGGCACTAAAAGAACATTTACTTAAATTTGAAAACAGCAAGTCAATGGAACTTTCTAAGATTCTATGGTTAGCTTGAACTCTATTAACAATTTAATAGGACATCTGGTTGGGTTTTGATAAAATCCCAAATGTTTAGTCTTCATAGTACTTCTCTTGCATCTTTGCTAAATTTTGATCAAATCTAGTGATAGACAATGAAAGTCCTTTAATTTTCCTTAAATAACTTCCAAATTCTGTAATACCTCTGCTTTCCTTTACACCCTATTCACAGCTCAAACTTTCTTTTCAATGTAGTTGTTGGGATTTGTGATAATTAGGAACCTTTGAATACTTATTGGTCCAAAAGCAGACTCTTCATTATACAAGCATTGTTAGTTATATATGGGACAACCTCAAAGTTGTATTAATATATTATTTACACATATGCTTTTCTTCTTAACTTTAAATGCACAAGAAACAGAAATATCTTTAGATAGATATCTTTCTCTTGATAAATGTATTTATATCCCTAGCCATAGTGCATGAGTCTTCAGTGAACTTGTTCTCATATGGTGAAAAACAGTTGAATATATCATCATATGTTTGGGTTTGTTTATAAGGAAAGTATTTATTTATTTATTTGTTAATTCATTTTCTATAAATAAAAGCAATGGAAGGTAACCCTTTCTTTTTTGTTTTTTTAAAGAGTACAATATAATATTAAAAGAAAAAATGACACATGATACAGAATTTTACCTACCAAATTAACAACCAGTGATTCAGATTACCAGATATATGCATGTAAGATTGGAAGAAAGAAAAAAAAGAAGTGTATAGGAAATTAAGAAGAGAACAAGTACAATTGAAAGAGAGACAAAATAAATTATCTGCTCCTTTCCACGGACAAGCAGAAATGCACAGTACAGTTGTCCAAACCATCCTGCTTACCTACATGGAAGAGATTTATGTAGGTACACATGTTCTTTACTTCTATTTTTTGTTCCAAGTCAATTGGATTCTATGAGTGTGCACAAAAACCTACACATGAACAAAAACAAAAACACATACACACAACACCTACCATACACACTCTATACAAACACTCATGCTCTGAGCACTCATAAAAAGTAATAGTCTCAAATAAATTAATGATAAAAAGAACAAGATTCAATACTGCATGTGTCGGGAGCCGCTCTAAGATGGCGCCCGCTCCTCGCTCCCCCGCCCATCGTGTCAGCCAAGATAGCGCCTATATCCGGCTTCCTGGTTCTTGTTGCTGTACCAACCTCTCCCTTATTTGGAATAAGCCCGCCATTGCTGTAAGATCTACCAATAGTAATCGGCCACGTGTATAATCATGATTGGTTTATGGAACCTATATAGCTTCTTGTATCAGAAAATCCGCCATGCTTGCACGATAGGAGCCGCGGGTAGCGGACGCATGTAGAGGCTTGCATCACACTCGATAAAGGCTTGCTGAACCCTGCGTATGAGTGTCTGAGTGTCTTCTTCCACGGGACGGGAGCGGCGCCGGACAACTTGGTGGCCCGTACGGGGACTCTGTCTAGCCTGGTTCGAGTTGGAGATTTGGTACGTACCTGCAGGTAAGCGGTGGCTTAACCTGGCCCTGGGTGGTCGCGACACCGTAAGGGAAACTGTGTCTCCCATAAGGAGGAGAGAACCTGCCTGAAAAATAAAGGCGTGCCCAGCAGGCTACTGCGCCGATTGGGCTTCCCCCGCTTCTTTCTTTTTTTTTCTTTTCCCTCTGTGTCTTGTTTCCTTTCACTTTCATTATGGGTAATACTCATAGCGCTCTGCTTGTCCTGTTGCTCCGCTTGCTGTTAAAATCACGCGGACTGGTTTTGAAAAGACAGACGGTCGCCTCCTTCCTCAAACATCTAGATACCATAGCACCCTGGTTCTGGCGTACCGGGTCGCTAACCCTACCCTCATGGGAAAAGTTGGGAAAAGATATTCAATTTGCAGAAGAGGAGGGAGATATCGACCCAATGGTCCACCCATTTGGGAGATGGTCCGGGCGTGCCTGAGGCCCGACAGTGCCCCAGACGCTCCCGAACCTCCGCTGGAGTTGGGGGAGGCGAGACGGGTGTTAGAAAAGGCTAGATCTGAGAGCTCCCGTGGAGCGTCCCGGTGCCCCTTGGAGCCTGACTCCCCAGATCCGGGTACCGACGAGGAGCCGGAGAATGATGAGCAATTAGGAGAAGGGGGGCCATTAAAAGATTCGCCGCCTGAGAAAGGTCCTTATGCTACTCTGCACAGGGACCTACGCCGTCTGGAGGTCGGCGAAGGAATTTTCCCTTCTAGGGAGGAGGAGACTTTGTGGAGAGAGAGGCGTGTCCAACCCTCGGCTCCGCCCCCGCCTCCTCCATGGGAGCCACCCCTATGGGGAGGAGGCTCGGGAGACCTGCCCGCCCCGGCTCGCCCATTCCCTCACGGCCATTCATTTCAAGGCCGCTGGCGTAATCGACATGCGATTAGGATGCTTTCAGCCACTATGCTCCTCTTGGCCATGTCTGCCAGCCCTACGGGAGCCACCTCTTATTGGAACTTGGTAAAAAACCCTCCAATATTGATGCCAGTAAGCAAAGCCAGCCCCACGTTACCTGCAGTATTTGCACATAATTGGACTACTGGGGCCCCGGCTAGCCAAGTGGTCATAGAAGAGAGTAATGTTACAGAACTATTTCAGCTCCCTGCCTCCCTTTGCTTTGCCCGTAATGCCACCTGGGACAATAATCAGACATCCTATGGGTCGGACAGATGCCTAATGTTAGGAAGTTCCACCACAGGGGATATTAGGGGCAATTCCACTGCATCTAAGATTATAGGCATCCAAGGATTTTGGTACCCATGGGGCACCCGGAGCCAGATAACCCAGTCTTACCCAGGCCCTAGGCCCGCGGGGCTCTGTTGGAAGGCCACTTACCCCACAAAATTGAAGGATGGTCTTATTTGGGGTAACTGCCTAAGACACAAGACCCCATGGGAGTTAAAAGATAATTGCTCATACAATGACTTGGACGGGCCACTGTGGCTCGCAGGCTTGCGAGGACCACCCAGAGATATTCCATATCACTATAAAAATCCTTTGCTGGCACAAAATCCTCTGCTATTAGAC
>PVKA01033609.1:0-24214 GCA_004027165.1 Ctenomys sociabilis
TTTTTTTTTTTTTTTTTTTTTTTTGTCTTTTTGAGACAGGGTCTCGCTATGCAGTTCAGGCTGGCTTTAAGCTCACTTTGTAGCTCAGGCTGGTCTCGAACTCACAACAATCCTCCTGCCTCAGCCTCCCGAGTGCTGGGATTACAGGCATGCGCCACCACGCCCGGCTTCCTTTTCATTTTTTAAACTTTGATACAAGGTCTCACTAAGTTGCGAAGTGACCCAGACTGGGCTCAAACTTGTTACCTTGCTGCCTCAGCCACCTACAGTGCTGGGAGTAGGCTCATATAAAGATGTAATAAGACAACAAGGTAACTGTTCAAAATATTCCAGTAAAAAAAAGTCCACAAAATTAAACATGCTGAAGGTGAGTTGAGAAAAATATGTCAGATGTAGAACCAGTCTAGACTGGCTAGACAACCATTCTAGTTGTCATTCTGACAACTTGCTGAAGCATTTTCAGAGATGAAGTGTTTTGTATTTTATAGTTCCAGTGCTTCTCACTACAAGTGTATTCCTAAGATAGTACTAGAAATATCACAGCATTTTATTAGCTGTTTACTCTTCACTGATCTTAAACTTTACCTGGCTAAGGCAAATTGCACAAAGGGCTTCTCCATAAAAGTAATTGTGTTACAACAATTTCACTGTTCAGTAGTCTCAACCAGAATGGGTGCCGGTACAAGAGAGACAGCTGAGCCTGCAACCTTAAAGAGGAACATGGGGGCACTTTCAGTCCATGGTCAGGGCTCATTAACTAATACCTGTGTATAAGTATCTGGCCATAAACTTTGTTGTCAATTGGTTCAAGTAAGACTTATACAAACTTGATTATCAGTAGATTAAAATTTAGACAAAAAGTAATTCTAAAAGGAAATATGTCAAGAACAATGAAAAATGACCAAGACATCATAAAAATTCAAGGGGTCATTGAATGTACAAGCAAACGCACCAATACCCCTCCTCCAGAATATCCAAAGTTAACTACTTTTACAAGATTCTTTAATTGCTCTTTATATGTTACACTTACTCATCAAGAAGTTTGGGGTGGGCTTCCCCTGGGGATTGATCTCCAGGCCTTCTCAATGAGCCGTATCATATTATTATTATTATTAGTAGTAGTAGTAGTAGTAGTAGTATTTTAATTTTGAGACACTAAATTGTCCAAACCAGACTTAAACCTATGATCCACCTGGTCTCAGCCTACCAAAGTACTAGGATTACAGGCATGCCCATGACATTTAGCTGGAGTTTCAGTTTTGAGTAGTAAAACCTGACTAATTAGACATTCAGTATTATACCTTAAGAAATTTTTTAATTTTTTTTTTTTTTTTTTTTTTGTACTGGGAATTGAACTCAGGACCTTGTGTTTGCCAGGCAGGCACTGTGCTGCTCATCTAAATCTCCAGCACAACTCAGGAAATTTCCATCCAAAAAGCTGCCATAAAATATCAGCATTTAAAAAATAAATTGTTAAATAGCTTTTATTGAAATTAAAGCTTGTTGTATTTAAGATACATATTTGCTTAAATTTAGACTTTTTAAATTTAAAATGTAAGCATAATTCAGAATGGAGTTTAACTGCTGTGCTAGTCCCAGCCACACTCCAAGGGCATGCTAAAATAGCAATTGAGACTGGGTGTGGTGGCATGCACCTGTAACCCCAGCTCTTGAGAGGCTGTAAACAGGCAGATCACTATGAATCTGATCTAGTAGCGAGACCCTGAACACCCTGTAGAACTTTCCCTAAAAATACAAAAAATAAATAAATAAACACATGACATAAATAGACATCCAATCAGCACACAATCCCAAGAAACTTTGCAAGGTGAGTAGAAGCCCTAACATGGGGATAAGGCCTGTGGCAAAGCCAGTCCTGCTCTTTCACCTTCCCTGAAGGCCACCTGTCTTAGTTATTCTTCTTTCATTGCTGGGACAAACACCCAAAACCCAAAATGAAGGAAGGAAAGGCTTATTTAGCTCACAGTTACTTGAGGTCCATATTTAGCGGGTTCCAAGGCAGAGGGGCTCAGGGAAGAGAGCAGCAGTTCATGGTGGCGGAACAACGACAAAGAGCAATGGCTACAGAAAGTCTGTCTCTCTCTCTTATATTACATGCAGTCTCTCTGCCCAGGCTGGGGGAAGTACTCACACCCATAATCCCAGCAGTAATAAAACCCATAATCCCAGCCTTGGATCACACACAATCCCAGTAGATCATGAGTTAATCACAAACTCTAGAAGTCCCCCCCCCCCGCATGACTACATGAGGCTTTGGGGGGACAACTAGAAACCCTAACACCCAAAACAGACTTAAAAGGGTCCCTTAGAAACTGAGAGGATTGTAAGAAAAACAACTCCAAATACATCAAAATATGATCAGTTTTGGTAAATACAGTCAAAACAGGAAGTGCTGAACAGAAAAGAGGAGAATGTGGAACTAGATAGCACAGTCAAGTCCATAGTAATTGTTGCTGGTTGTATCAGCTGCTTAGTCCATGTGACATCCAGCCCCATGGATTAAAGAAACACAGTGACAAGTCTGTAAGTATTAGAAAAACCACTCAAAAAGGTTCTGGCACCAGAGATGTCAAGGTGCCACTGTCCTCTACCCTTCTTTCCATGCTCCCAAGCCCCTGGCCTCCCTAACTACTCCCCAGTATTCCAGCTCCCAGGCATCTTCAGCTCAGCGTCTCTGCTGTCATTCCTTCCAGGGCCCGCTCTTTTCCTCTAACTGTCCACTTGGCCCTACGCTATCCCCAGGTTCCAGCTGGAGTCTCCAGTCTCCAGTATTCCAGGTCCAAAAGCCACCCCTGCTATAATCTACCACACAAACTCACCACCCAGCTCCACTCTTATTTCCAGTCTTGCAGCTGCTCTGTGTGTACTGACCTTTGTCCTCTGTCCCAGCCCCATCCCACAGCACAGCAAGTATGGGTTCACTGCCGCCTTGTCATGGGGGAACTGCACGACATATTCCCAAAGAAAGGAAAGGGGGGCAGAGCTTCGGTGAAATATACATGAAGAGGAACAAACCAAAGCAGACTGTATTTTCAAAGATCAATATCAAGTCTGGACTACAAAACAGATCTATAGTCCTATTTCTTAAATACCTATGGAGCACAGTTCCCAGAAACTCTTAACTGAAGTTCTATACCTGAGTTGTGAATCAAAGCCATTTCTGTCAAGTGACTTCGATCATCCAGGTAAGGATAGGATTTTTTATCTTCCTGAAATAACATCAAACTAAAACATTTCTAGTGGTCAGAGATTTTAAAGCTTTTTCATGAAGCCAGATGTGGTGGCCCATGCCTGGAATTCCAGCATTTAGGGAGGCTGACGCAGGAAGATTGCTAAGAGTTCGAGGCCAGCCTGAACTATAGTGAGCTCAAGGAGCGAGACCCTATTTCAAAAGAAAAGTCTGTCAGTAAGAAAGCAGTCCTTCAAAGAAAGAGGTGTGACTGCCTATTTTTAGGTGAAATTCCTATTAATTTAAAGCTATCTTAATTATATCTGCTACTCCAGCTAATAAATGCTGAAGGTAGATGCTTATAATCCAAGTCAGTTTTTACTTTTTCATTCCACACCAAGCAGGACATCAGACTTCTCAAAAGCCCCAAAACATTTCTGTACTTGTTCATATCCTATATAAAAGTGAGCAGCACTGAGCTCACGATCGGATGCTGTATCAATTCGATGTCTAATTGACAGACAGTGAAGTTTTACACAACCAAAGCTACAGATGCTTCCTTATGACTATAAATCCATGTAGCCTTACAGACTCTCATCAAGTCTCTACACAGGAACAGGGTGTCAGCCAGAGGCACAGTTCCTGCCTGTGACATCGAAAGCTAAGGCAGCGCAATCCATCCCAAAAGACCCCTTCTGGGCCAGGGAGATGGCTCAGTGGAATAAGCACTTCCCAGCCAAAAGACCCTTCCTATCCCACCTCTGTTCGATTTCCAAGATCCAAGCAGCCAGAACTTTACACCCTTCTTTTTTTATATATATTTTAGGGAAGGATCTACAGGATGTTCAGGTTCTCACTACTAGAACGGACTCATAGCTATCCGCCTGTTTACAGCCTCCCAAGAGCTGGGATTACAGGCGTGTGCCACCACGTCCAGTCTCAATTGCTGGCTCAGCATTCCCTGGGGGCGGGGCCGGCACAGCAGGCCTGAGGATGGAACCCCCGGACCCTGCATCTGCTTGCAAGCACTTTTCCACCCTTCTTGCTCAGTATACACATGAAAAAACAACAACAACAACAACAAAAAAAAAAAAAACCAGAAAAAGTATAAGGAATCTGTCAGGTATTTATCCTAGAAAATTAAAAGCTGCTCCCAAAGATCATTAGCTATTTTATAAACTATTATATAATAATGCATGACTAAGCTACAAGTTTTAAAAGTCAACAATTTCTTTAATATTAGCAATGAAGCCAGGGAGATAGCTCAGGCAAGTGCAAGGGCCTGAGTTCAATCCCCGGTTCCACCAAAAAGAAAAAAGAAAAAAAATTATCAATGAAGGTTGATTATTAGATCATTTTGCTGTACTAAAAAAATATTGTCAAAACCTTATACTCTGACCTACAGGTTCAGATATTTAAGCTCTGCAGACATATTTCAGCAAGACTAAATTCATTAAAACAAGATGCAGAATTTCAGATAGATGTGTAGCTTCCCAAAGGGCTCTCTGATCAGCCACTCCTACCCCCAAGTAGAGCCAAGAACCACTGCATTCAATTACTAAAATTTCCCAGACTGTTGGGGAGCAAGGGGATGGACTCCAAGGGGTAACACAGGAAATCATAACAAAGACTTCACCAAAAATCTTTGTAATGTAGAAAACAGTTTTGCAAACAGTTTAATGAAAATAAATCCCAAACTATAGCCACCACTATCCTTGAGAAACCAGTAATTCATAAGGATGCAGAAATAGTCATGAATATGAACTTCAACCCAAAGGGTAAAGTAAGTTCTTTCATTTCAAAAGCCAAACCTGACCTTTCAACACCACTATGTTGTACTTCACCTTTGGCTAACAGCTTCGTGCTTTTTTGCTGCTTGAATTAAGCCTCTGTACCCTTGATGATAGATAATATAATATCTGGATAAGACATTTTGTTAACATTTCAGAAGAGGTCCTAGTGGTAATTTCTAGCAGCGTAATAAAAAGTCTGTAGCACAGAAGTTTTCCTTGACTTTAAGCACTTCATATTAAAGCACAGTAACAGATAATCTCTTTGGTAGATGCTATATTGTTATGCTAAATGCTTATAAATGTCAGTTCTTTGAGAAATACAGATTCATTGTCTGAACAGAGTGCCTACCCAAACCAATCTACTGAGGAACAAACTATAATTCTGATATATTTCTCAACATCAATAATTTCAAAAAGCCACATTAGAGATTCAAATTCTAGCCCACAAAGAAAAATATTGTAACTTTTAGATGCATAATAAAAAATTAATATGTACTAAAAGGTATAAGGCTATTTCACATCCTTTAAACAACATGTATGAAAGCTTCTATCTGAAAGACCCTCGCATCAGTTATGACCAAATCTTTGGTTCTGTTCAGTTTTCATGATACAGTATTTCCTTTCTGCATGATCGCTCCCAGCTGGAAAGTAGCTCTATAAATAAAAAGGAACATCATTAATTTTTAAAGGCATTTTGCCCTATCCACATTTTACGGCCACTTTAGGTTTTGGATATACATTGATAAAAGTCAGGTTACTTTTTAAAGAATATTTTGTGAAATGTTTCAAAGATTAAAGATTCAAGAACTACTGATTCCAAAAGGTCGGTTTTAAAACTAATATTCTTAGTGGCTTCCTGATAAGCATCAGTCTGATGTCGGAAGTATGCGCAGTAAGCAGGTCAGATGAATTTGGTTGTTTTAGAAAATTAGAGATTAACCTGAGTAGGGACTGATATTTCAGCTTTGCCAGGAAGAATTAGCTCTGCTAAGAACGAGAAAGTTCAATATATAATTAGAAAGCTTAGGAAACTGCAGCCATTAAAATATTGACAGTTCATCAGATAAATCTTCAAACATTTTCTATAGAAATATAAAAATGACTTTAGCATAGGAACTATAAAGAATCCATCCCAAAGTCCTATAAAAGATTAAAATGGTTGTACTTGCCCACATGGTCTTTATAGATAAGCTTTAGGAAATACTGTAATTAATATTATTTCTTTTCAGAAACATTCCCTTGGAATATTATACCTGAATGCAAAAAAAAAGTTTTCTTCAATGAATACTGAGAATGAAATGAATAAAAATGTGGAAAAATAATAATCAAATATTTAAATAAAAATTCTTTTAATAAAAACTAAAGGAGGTGTGTGTGTGTGTGTGTGTGTGTGTGCGCACAATGCTGGGGACTGGGGACTGAACTGAGGGCCTCCCACACACTAAGTAATGCTCCAGCACTGAGCTATGAGCCCAGCTACAGATCAATTATTTTAAATTATTTTTAAGATGATAATACCCCATTAATAAAATAAAGATATATTACTTCATATATGCCCTTTAAAAAGTGAAACTTTAAAGACACTGAAAAAGTTAAGTGGAATTAATTTCAACTGGTATTTCACCATCTCACTGGTCATATAAGGAACAGAAAAATGAAGCAATTAAATAACAGAGATAACTTTCTAGATCTATGGCTAAACCGAAGAATGTAGGGGGCAAACCAAAGATTGCCTGTGGGCAATCAGGTCAAAAAATATTAATGTGGCTACTACTGGAATAGAAAACACCACTGGAATTAAGGCTAGAACTGAGGCTTCAAGAATGGGTAATATTTTAATATATGTCAGAATATGAATACTTGGGTTTATTGTTTTAGCTATAAATCTGTAGAAATAGATGGAGCTTATTATTATTGAGTATATGCATTGCAGGTACAGGAGCCAGGGGTTCGATCCACGGGCCTGCCTTGCCAGCCCCGGCCCCCTAGGCACACTGAGATGGCAATTGAGACTGGGCATGGTGGCGTGGGCCTGTAATCCCAGCTCTTGGGAGGCTGTAAACAGGTGGATCACTATGAGTCCATTCTAGTAGTGAGACCCTGAATACCATGTAGACTCTTCCCTAGAATACAAAAAAAAAGTATATGTATGGCCATATACCACATGTCATTTTGGTCAAGGGCAAGCCTCACATAGGATGGTGGTTCCCTAAGATTTTATCTCCTACTGATGTCATAGCTGTCAGTTGGTACACAACATTTGTACAGTGATGAGACTACCTAACAACACACTTCTCAGAACAAGTCCCTGTTAAGTGACCCATTATTTTCAGTCTGTTTAGAAATTAGGTCTGTTGGGTTAGGGAGACAGCTCAGCAGTATAAGCACCTGCCTGGCAAGTGCAAGGTCCCACATTTGATCCTTGGTACCATATGTCATGCTGGCCCTGGAACACTGAGCATGCCATGCCGGCCCTTATACTGGGCATGGTGGCACATGCTTGTAATCCCAAAACTAGGGAAGCGGAGACAGGAGGATCACTATGAGTCCAAGCTGCACAGCGAGTGCCTGCACCAAAAACACATACATACATACATTTTTTTTAAAAAAAAGAAATTAGGTCTAGTCTACTTATAGTTTTGAACTCCCAAGCTCTCTTAAGAGACGTTAGGTCACCATGGACCCAAGAGGAGACTAACCAAAAACTCTGTTGTTCACCTAGAAGTCAGATAAATAACAGCACAATTAGGAGGTAGAGATACAGCAGCTCTAATAATAGCAGGAAAGTAGGCTGGGGCGTGCAGTAGCAGGGCTGCTTGTACTGCGGGCGCAGCAAGGACAGCGAAAAAGAGATAAGAGGTCCAAAAATCTCAGCGAGGCCTGGCTCCTCCCTCACTCTAAGGCCCAACCCGCAGCTGTCCCACCTACTAAGACCAAGAAGGACAATTTATGAGCCCTTTGAGTTTGTTAGCAGAAAAGGGAGCCCTCCTTGCAGACTTGACTTGACACACCTGCTCCCACAAGGGGTGCAGCAAGAAAACAGAACTGGGAGAAATTGCTGTGCTCCTTAGAGAAACGAGAGAGCACTCCTAGAGCGCCAGCAGCGTGAGCGCAGTGGGGAGTGGGGAGTGGGAAGCGGGCCCCTAAGGGTGGAGTTCACTCCTTTCCTCCTTACTTTTGGAGACCCCAGCAAGTTCATGCCACCGCATGTGACTCTGTCCGTTTCCACTGTGACCACCTCCACTCAATGCCTCTTCCCTCCCTCCAAAGCACTTTGGTTCCTACCTCAACTGGTTCCTTCCAGAGGCCTCTTCTAATTCTGTCTGGGCCTTGCATTCCCTTTTTGGCTAATTTCAAGCATAGCAAGTGCCCTAGTTAACTCTAATAAAACTTCTGCAGGCTTGAACTCCCAGTATGCAATGCTAGGAATTATGCAAGTGTGAGGGTACAGAACCACCTCCAACCACAGCATAATTTTCTAGTTTGTCATAGTTATCTATGACATTGATACTAACCCTTCTTTCCACGGCATGACTCTTGTATGTCAGCCATCAGTCAAGCTGCATAGTGTTAAAGAAGGTAAAAATCCTCAAATTAATGTGCCGTGTATAGACAGACATAGATACTGACGTGCTGGTGGGCAGATGGCCTTTGAGATACATGTGACAGGTCCACTTCTCAGATCAGACCTGTCCAAGGGTCCAAGGGTCAATCAGAGCAGCAAACAGTTAAAATACACACAATTTAGAAACAGATCTGAATGGAGAGAAAGAAATGGAAAGGAGCAGAACTATCCGCTCTTTCTCTCTGCTAAAATGTTATGAGATCTAAGAATCTCAAGAACTGTTTTGTGCAGAGAACAGCGGCCTCACGTGGGCCAGGGTGGGCCTACCTGGATAGAGGAATGGCTGTCTTCGCTGCCCTCTGGTGGACAGAAGACGACTTTTCGCCTCGATTTTTCTTTTTTTCTTTTTTTTTCTTCTTCTTCTTTTTTTTTTTTTTAAATAAAATAGGTACACAGTACCTCAGTGGTGTCATCAGCATATATATTGGATTTCAAGGCAGGGGACTGGCTTAACTCGCTAGGGAGAGTGCAGCTAGAGATAAAGATAGATTTATCTCCAAAAAACTAGACTGAGTGGCTTTTAATATCTAGAGGCTAGATATGGATAATCGAAATGGGACACGAAGAGGAATGGCCACTGAACAGGAAAGCCCTGCCAGGGGGCTCATGGGAAAGAAAGGAAGCCATCATTTGGCAAAGAAGGGAGCGGGCACTTGCACATCGCCTGCTGCCGAAGGTCAAGCGAACGAGGACAGAGCTGTGCTGCAACATCTGGCAGCGGGAGCTTGTGACAGCCTTGCTGTGACAGTGTCCATGATGGGGAGGGTCAAAATCCCTAGCACAGCAGCCTGAAGAGCAAGGGAGCTGCTTGCTAAACAAAGATGGAGTGGTGAGGAGCAGCCCTGTTTCCAAAACATCTCACCAGAGCCATAGTAAGTGTTTTAAATGCTCCTAGGTATACTCCCCATGGCTAAAGGGAAGCACGAATACTGCTAGTAGTCATTACAGTAACTTGAACCTAAAAAGCACACTTAAGAACGCTGAATCCTACAGCAGAGGAAACATCAAGGAGCAATCCAATTTATACCACAGAGCCTCCAAAAGGCATGGGACTCTGTGGCACCTGATGCCTCTGGAGCATGAGAAGAGGATAAAAATAATGCAGCACAAAAGACAGCACAAGCTTCTAAGGAGAAGGAAACAGGCTTCCAACTAAAGATCACAGACAGAGTAATTTTTATATTAGAAATTCTCAAGAGCAGCCCTGGAAGCTGGAAGGCAGGGACCTGCTGTCTTCGAACTCTATGGGAAAATTCATTTTGATCTTTAATTCAATATTAAATTTATCAGTCAAACCTGGAAATAACATGAGGACATTTTTTTAGATGTGGATAGGCTCAAAAACTTCATGAATCCGTGAATCCTTTCTCAAGAAGCAGCTGAAGGAGGTACTTCACCAAAACAAGGGAACAAATCAAGGAACAGGAAATGAAACGAGAATGACAGTGAAGGCTGAATCTGTGTGGCAGACTTTGGGCGGAGCCTTGGCCGGCCAGCCCCAGTCTGAGCCACTGCTTTAAGAAGACAAAACCTAGGCCAGAGATGGCTTTCGGTGATATCAACAGCCAGATACGGCCTGGCCTGCGTGCCGCAGGTGCTCTACTGCTGCTCAAATGGATCAACAAAGGGTGAATGTGTTGAGAAGAACATCACACTGCTGGGGAAAGGTGGGGCTTCCCTGCGAGGGACTCAGAGGTAGACACAGAGTTAGGAAGAAAGTCAGGTCATTTCAAATACTGGCGAAAGACCCACAGTCCAGAAAGAGCACCAGGGAAAGAAAGAGAACAGTCACTGGAGAACAGGGGTTTCCATAAATCAAATATGCATCAGCCTGAATGTATATACCACGCAAATTCCGGTGCATGAGGTCAACACTATGTTCATTTATACATTAGGCGACAGGGAACTGGGAGGAGCTGAGCTAGAGAAAGTTTAAAGCTATAGTAAGATACTTATTAAGATATAAGATAATCGAGCTAGCTCTCTCCTGAAAGTTAACTCTTTCTGTTCAAGAAAAGCTCAAAGCTTTAGTACGTAACATTAACAGAGGTGACTTGATATAAAATGAATGTGTTTCTGAAATACATACATGAAATCCAAATGGACTACAACAGGTAATCCACTTAACAGGAAATTCAGTGTCTACTATTACAATCTCCTTTTATAATGTCAGGCTAATAAATCATTCACTTTTCACTTGAGGGAGAAAAACTGCCTTATTCAAAAAGCAAATAATTTTAGGTTGTATGACAGCATCAATTAATGTTGAACTTCACCTGAACTTTCACCTTAAATTTTAAAGTACATTTGCTTGCCACTTTTCTTAATCTAGCAATTCCAATAATTGGCACCACAGTACAGAAAGGAAATGGGAGTCTCACTGTCTAAAGAGGTGTCCAGGGCTGGTCAAATAGCTCAGCAGATTAAAGCACCTGCAAGCAGGCACAGGAGCTGGGGGTTCAAATCCAGGCCTATGGTGCCAGCCCTGCCCCCAGGACACACTGAGATGGCAATTGAGACTGAGTGTGGTGGTGCATGCCTGTAATTCCAGCTCTTGGAAGGCTGTAAACAGGCAGATCACTATGAGTCAATCTAGTAGTGAGACCCTCAACACCCTGTAGACCCTTCCCTAAAAATACAAAATGAATGAATGAATGAATGAATGAATGAATGAACAAATAAATAAAGCTCTACCAACTTTACCTGGTAGAGCTTAAGGAAAATGTCCTAAAGAAACAAATGTGAAATTTATCAGTTCTGACCAGATTTTTTTTTTTTTTTTTTTTTACCAAGGATCGAACTCAGGGCCTTATGCTTGCCAGGCAGGTGCTTATGCCACCAAGTTATCTCCCCAGCCTGAATCAGACCTTTTAAACCCACTGGAATCACTGTTTCTCCCACATTGTGTATATCCTGGTCCCCTCCTCCCATCCCTCAGCAACTGTCCTTGTACTGCTCTCTCTTAGTCCATAATTACACAAATTAAGACTAATTAAGTAAGGTGTATTCCTCATGATGTGGTTCTTATTTTATTCTATTTTGTGAGATGGTGAGGAAGTTTCCTTAAACACTTTTAGGACAAACCAAGAAAAATACACACAGACATGTTTACAAACTAACAAATCTGGTCTAGAGACTTGAATTATATTAACACCGTTTACCTCTACAGAACAACACACACGAGACACAGCCCTGGTTCAGCTACCAATTTTTAAACCATTCCCTGTAGTGCCAGTGCCTTTGTTTGGAAATAGTCATTTCTCGTGATGCTAAGACCCCTTGGGCATCACCTGTTAATCAAAGATACCTGTAAATTGAAGCCCACCTCAGATAAACTGCAATTTCACCCACAATAATGTCAGGATGCTAAATTTTCTGTGAGCAACTCCTAGTTGCTCAGGGCCTTGGGAGCCAAAGGGCAGCATGAGCAGGCAAGGTGCCAGAGAGAACAGACAAACTTGGGAGGAGCCAGAACTACCAGAACTAGTCGTCCTGCAAGCCATTTGCCACCCTGCTCCTCGTTCCTCTCAAAGTCTGATCTTTAAAGTCAACCTCCCGACACAGGGAACAAGAACCTGAAGTTCACCTCAGGAGCAGGTGCATTCAGCTGTCCTAAATGAAGGCTTGGGATGAGAAGCAGCCACTTTGTCTGCTTCCCTTTAGTCTCTCTCTGTACCTCTAAATTCCTTCACAGCCATGTGCTCTTAGGAACCAAAACAAGATGCCTTTTTTTTCAAATACTTGTCAATAATGACTTTGGACATTCTTTTCCTTTCTAACAGTCTGAGGAAAAAATGGGAAACCATCTTGATCTGCTTAACCAGCCAGTGGAACTTTTCTGATTTGTACTTCCTTTTTTGTCAATTATCTATTCGTTGTTTGTCCTTTCCACTGAGTGTTCTCATGGTTTATGTCTAGATGGCCCCCAAGGCCTCATGTACTCTGAGGCAGGGCTCTTGGAAGGTGACTGAATCACAGAGGTGCTGAAGAAGGCCAGTTAAAAAGGGGGCCTCACAGGAGGAGGGGTTCCTCAGCAGTGGCCAGGAAGGGTCTGTCTCCCTTCCCAGTGCCTCCCTTTTCTCTCTGCTGCTGGGTGGCCCTCACCTGACCAGCTCTCTTCCACCCAGGCCCTTCTACCAAGCTCTTTCTGGGTGGCTGTGTGTCTCCTAAGCACAGCCTGATGCTTTTGAACTATGAGCCTACACAAATCTCTCCTCTTTTAAATTGAGTGTCACCCTTTCCAGAGCTGGGCTGTGCCCTGGGACCAGGTAAGCCCTGCCCTCTCACCGTCACTGGAACTTGGCTGAGCTATGGCCACCTCTTCCACGAGTACTGTAAACATAGGTCTGCTGAGTGGGGGCTGCCTGTCCCACCGATAGAGGGAGCCTTGGTGAGCCTCCTCTACCCTCACACACTCCTGAGAGCCTTGCTCACCTGCACCTCACCCCTCTGCCAGCACTGCAGAGTCATGAAGAACATTGAGAGCACCAAAAATGACAAAAGGAAGAAAAAAAAAGTCAATCTCGGACCTCCAGCCCACCCAAAACATGTCCAGAGACAGATCATAAAAGAATTTGGAAGTCTCACACCTGAAATTTCAGAAATGATCGCATCTGAAGTAAAGAAATAACCCCATCAGACTGTGGGGGAAATCAAATCGGAAATAATCTCACAGGTAAAAAAGGATATTATACCAATTATGAAAGAACTGCTCAATATATCTAAAGAAGTCATAGATAAAAAGTAGAGGAGAATAAAAGAAAATGATGGAAACATTGAATGAACAATACAGGAAAGAACTAGAATGCATGAAACAGATTCAAACAGATATCCAGGACATTAAGAATTCCATTCAAAACTGGCAAAACCATTTGAATAAAACTGAAGATAGATTTTCAGAACTTGAAGATAGCATTACATCTAGTGAACAGGAAAGGAAAGATCTCTTAAAAAAATAAGAAATGGGGGACAGAGAGATGGCTCAGTGGAATAAGCGCTTCCCTGGCAAGTGCAAGAGCCTGAGTTCAATCCCCGGTTCCACCAAAAAAAAAGAAAGGAGAAAAGAAGAAAAGAAATGAGGAAATAACAATACAACAGCTGAAAGATGCTACAAAGAAAAATAATATAAGACTAGTAGCTAACAATGAAACAGCTGTAGTTAACACAAATGACATAAAAAACTGTTTGCAGAAGTAGTAGCAGAGGGGGCTGGGGAGATGGCTCAATGTAATAAGTGCTTCCCTGGCAAGCACAAGGGTCTGAGTTCAATCCCCAGTTCCACCCAAATAATAATAATAATAATAATAATAATAATAATAATAATAAGCAGCAGAAAATTGCCCAAGTGTGACAAAAGAAGCTGACATACAGTTAAGTGAGGCATATAGAACTCCAGCTAGCCACAATCAAAATTAATCTACACTCAGACACATAATAGTCAGGATTCCAGAAATTCGGCAGAGGACCAGAATATTAAAAGCTGTTAAGGAGAAGAAACAGATAACCTATCATGGAAAACAAATGAAAATCATGGCAGATTTCACAATATAGACCATCAAATCAAGAACTTGGGGTGAGATATTTCAGGCCCTGAAAGAAAATAATTTCTGACCCAGATTGATGTATCCTACAAAACTGTCTATAAAATTACATGGAGTGATAAGGTACTTCCACAACAAAGAACAACTGAAGAAATTCATGACAACCAAACCGCCCTACAAAGAGTACTGACACATATTTTAGAAAGACACAAAGATAATCACAGCTTCAAGAATGACAACAGAAGTAAGCAGAACAAGCCATTAAGTAGAAAGATAAATAGGTCTCCTATAGTAGGAAAATAACATGGCAAGGATAAGTCACTATGTATCAGTTATAACCATCAACATAAATGGCCTCAATTCTCAAATCAAAAGAAGCAGACAGTAGAGTGGCTCAAGAAACAAAAATCAAACAATATGCTGCATACAAGAAAAACATTTAACTTAAAAAAAAATTATAGACTAAACACCAAAGGATGGAAAACAATAATCTAAGAGACAGGAACCCAGAAAACAATCAAGGATAGCTATTCTGGTTGCTGACAATGTCAACTTCAAAACAACACTAATTAAAAGACACACACAGTGCTCACTTCAGCACCAATGTAATAAAATTGGAACAATACAAAGAACATTAGCATGGCCTCTGCGCAAGGATGACATGCAAATTCATGAAGCGTTCCATATTTTTAGTGAGAACTTGAAGATTGGATAATGAGGAGAAGGCAAGGAGAAACACTGAGAAACATGACAGAGACAAGACCATTCACTTATACACACTAGATGGGTAAGATATGATCCTGAGAAACATCAGGAGATTTTTGAAACCAGAAGTTAAGTGGTAGGATTCTCACCCCAACTAACTATATATGCTGATACCTGTGAACCAAGCAACTGCACTGAATTTAAGACTCCAAATGCCTGCCATTCTGGTCTTCGAAATAGGTACTTCTTGTCATGACATACCAGCTACTACTACATTGCCCAGTCATGCCACAATGCTACTGTGCTGTATATGGATGGATTTCTAAATATCTATGTAAATATATGTAAGTGTTCATTCCTATTTTTCTCTTCCTCATATTCTGTACAGACTTAGAGTTTAGTATCTCAATACTTGATGGAAAATACATGTTCTATATCATGTCTATGATGTCTGATATTTAGACAAATAGTGTAGGTAAACTGAACTGCATCTGTTGCATAGTAATAATAAACTTCTCTTCTGGAGGGCTAATAACCTCAGTTTGTAGATTAAAAATTGGAGAAAAAGAAAGGCTGCAAGGTCATCCAACATTTTGGCTCTGGCCTTTCAAGGTCAGTGAATACTCAGGACATAGGAGAACCTGTAATGTAACATCATGTAACTCAGTAGTGCCCCAAATTTTCTGATCAAGGAAATTATGGGGCCACAGAGGAATGCGATCAATGATATATAATGTGCGTAAGGAGAAAAAACTTTCTCTCAGGCTTCCACAGAGAGCAAATTGGTCAAGCAATGGCCATAACTAATCCACAAGGCTGACACTGACAAGGGATCTACAAAGAGTGGTACAGGGTTACAGGATAAACACTAAGGGTAAGTGACTGACATTATCTGATACAAAAGTTACATTTTTTGTTATATAGGTCTTGCTTTAACTCGGTCTTAACCATCCAGCAGAAAAGTATAAAAATGGAGGTATATAAAATAAAGTTATATTAATATAATGAGCTGTGAATGGCTCAAGTTAACAAATTCTGTGGGTAACCTACTTCTGTTGTGGACTGCTACTCTGTGTTGGGTTGCTTTATTTAAAAAATATGAATGTATATATATATATGTATATAATATATATATATATAATTAGCCATCCATGTTGTGAAAATCTGTAACATATTTATTGTTGTATATTAGCCTGTTTATGTCATTTGTTCTCTTTGTTTTTGCTTCTATTTTTCACTCTTCAAGTTACAATACAAATAAATTAATTAAAATTTAAAAATAAATAAATAAAAGACATACACAAGGTTACTACATACTTGCTCATGGAAAACTACCAGAGGAAGAGATAACAATCATAAAATTATATGCACCCAATATAGGAGTGCCCAACTATATAATTTTAACAGGCATAAAAAGTCAAATGAGCAATTACACAATTGTACTGGAGAACTTTAACACACATTGACAAAAAGAGATAGATCAGTGAAGCAAACAACTAACCAAATTGAGCCAAACTTGTGAAGAAATTGACTTAGTAGAACTTTGGCGAATGTTTCACCCAAAAGCATCAGAATACACACTCTTCTCAGCTGCACATTGGATGTTCTACAAAGGGGCCATGTGCTAGCACATAGAGCATGATTAAGTAGAGATGTGAAGGAGTCAAAATTATCCTATGCACATTATCTGACCATAGTGCAATGAAACTGAAAATTATTGACAAAAGAAACAACAACAACTCCATAAACATATTAAAACTAAATAATATCATCCTAAACAATCTATGAGTCACAGATGAAATTGAAAAGAAATTAATATTTACAATCAAACAAAAATTCAGATACAACTTACTGGAACTTGTGGGATGCTATGAAAGTTGTCTTAAGAGGAAAATTTATAGTGGTAAATTCTCACATCAGGAAAACAGAACAAGCCCCAAAAAACGATCTTAAGTTGTACCTCAAGCTCCTAGCAAAAGAAAAACAAGCCAATCCCAAAGCTCAAAGAAAGCAGAACATTATAAAGATCAGACCAGAAATAAATAACAGTGGAGATGAAGAAAGCAATATAAAGAATTAATGAATCAGAGAGTTGGTTCTTTGAAAGAATAAATAGAATTGATAAACCCCTAGCCAACCTTATCACAAAAAAAGGGGAGAAAATATTCAAATTCACGCAATATGGATCTTCAGAAGATCAGCAATACCTGTTTCCAAAATCTTTACTCTTACAGGATGGAAAACATAGAAAAATGTAAAGATTCTTAGATACATATGAACTATCAAAGCTGAATCAAGATGATATAAAAATTTTTAAAATATCAGTCAATGAATTTGAAAACATAATAAAAAAACTTATCAACAAAGAAAACCACAGGTTCTGATAGATTCGCAGACAAATTCTACAAGAAATCTAGAGAGGAAATGTAATACCAACCCTTCTCAAACTCTTCAATAAAATTGAAAGGAAAGCAATTCTCTTAAACTCATTCCTAGAAGCAAGTATTACTTGGTTGCAAAAACCAAAGAAACACAAACCAAAAAAGAGAACTATGGACCAATCTCCCTAATGATCATAGAAACAAACCTCTTCAATAAAATAGTAGCAAATAAAATGCAGCAAATTACCAAGATTATACATCATAACCAAATGGGATTCATCCCAGGAATGCAGGAATGGTTCGATACATGCAATGTAATACACTACATCAACTCAGGAGCCAAATACAAAAACACATGATCATCTCAATAGATGTAGAAAAAGCTTCTGACAAACCCCCGCACTCATTAATGATAAAAACCATAGAGAAAATCTGAGTAGATGGTTTTTACCTCAACCCTGATAAAAGCCATCTATGACAAACCAAACAACTAAATGGGAAAAAATTGAAAGCCTTCACTTTAAAATCAGGAAAGAGGCAAGGATGCTCACTGTCCCCACTCCTGTTCAATATAGTTCTGGAACATTAGCCAGAGAAATTAGGCAAGAGAAAGAAGTAAAAGGAATAATGATTGGAATTAGAGAAGTGAAAATATCATTATTTCCAATGACATGATACTGTACATAGAAGACCCCAAGAACTCCACTAAGAGACTTGTAGATTTAACAATCAAATTCAGTAGCATAGCAGGATACAAAGTCAACACTCAAAATCAGTAGCATTTCTATATATAAATAACAAACACACCAAGAGAGAAATTATGGAAACCACACCTTTCACAATAACCCCCCCCCAAAATGGAATACTAGAAATCAATCTCACAAAGGAAGTAAAAGATTTATACAGTGAACAATGTAGTACTCTGAAAAAAAAAAAAAAGAGATCAAAAAGGATCTCAGAAAATGGAAAGATATTCCTTGATTCTGTATAGGAAGAACCAGCATTGTGAAAATGGCCATACTCCCAAAATTGTTATACAGATCTAATGAAATCCTGATTAAAATACCATTTGTATGCCTCACAGATCTAGAAAAAAAGCATTCCTAAAATTCATCTGGAACCAGGAGAGATCTAAAATAACATAATCAATCCTGGGCAACAAAGGAAAGGCAGGAGGCATCACAATCCCTGCCTTGAAATTATACTACAAAGCTACTGTGATAAAATCAGCATGGTATTGGCCAAAAAAAAAATAGACTTGAGAATCAACAGAACAGGTTAGAAGATGCAGGCACAACTACAAACACACTCAGCCACCTTATCTTTGACAAAGGAGCCAACTATGTTCACTAGAAGTAGGATAACCTCCTTAATAAGTACTGCTGGTAAAATTCACTTTCCACATACTGAAGGCTAAAATTAGACCCATGTCTATCACCATGCACAAAAATTACAGTCAAAATGTTTCAAAGATTTAAATATTAAAACTGAAACACTAAATCTTCTGGAGGAGAAAGTAGTTAGAAATATTAAGGTAATAGGGATAGGTAGACAGTTTACGAACAAAATGCCAAACTGCATGTGGAATCCTTCAAAGAATCAACAATTAGCAAGTAGGATCTCTTTTTTTTTTTTTTTTTTTTTTTTTGTATTTTTAGTTCAAGATCTTCTGGGTCTCACTACACAGATTGAACTCATAGTCATCTTCCTGTTTTCAACCTCCCAAGCACTAGGATTACAGGCACATGCCACTATGCCCAGTCTCAATTGCTGTCTCAGTGCACCGGGGTGGGGCCAGCACGGCACACAGGGATTGAATCCTGGCCCCTGTGCCTACCTAAGCAGGCACGTTAGTCCACTGAGCTATTTGGTCAGCCCTGGGATCTCATCTTTTGGAAAAATTTCTGCTTGTCAAAATAAATCACCAACAGAGACAAAAAAATAAAAATTATGGCCAACTATCCCTCACACAAAGACTCCTATCTTGAACATATAAAGAATGAAATATTAGGAATTAGCTTCCAAAATTCAAAGATGTCTGTATTTTACAGGTTTTTTTTTTTTTTTTTGCGGAACCAGGGATTGAACTCAGGCCCTTGAGCTTGCCAGGGAAGTGCTTATTCCACTGAGCCATCTCCCTGTCCCCTAGCCTCCAAAATTCAAAGACCCTGTTCAAAAATGGGCACTTGAGATGACTATACACTTCACAAATGAAGAAATACAAATGGAAAATAAATATATGAAAATGTTCAGCATCATTGGTCATTCAAGAGATGCAAATTAAAACAACAGTGAGATACCATCTTATGCCAGAAAAAAATGGCTATCATCAAGAAGTTGACCAATAACAAAAGCTGAAGAGGCTGTGGGAGAAAATGAATTCTCCACTGTTGGTGGGAGTGCAGGCTGGTACAACCATTATACAAATTAGTGTGGAGATTCATCAGAAAGCTAGAATTAGAAGTCCATTCAAGGTAGCTATTCCCCTCCTTGGTATTTTCCCAAAAGAACTGAAAACATCATACCACAGCAATATATGTGCACCCATGTTTATAGCAGCACAATTTGTCTTAGCTAAATCTTGGAAACAACCCAGATGCTCATCACTTGAGGAATGGATCAAAAAGATGGGTATTTTTACACCATGGAGTATTACTCAGCTATTAAAAAGATAAATTTGAGATTTTTATAGATAAATAGATGCAACTATAGATTGTCTGTATTGGTAAATGAAATAAGTCAGACCTGCACATGCAAACATCATATTGTTTCACTAGTGTGAGAACCTGAAAGAGTAAATGAAATCTGGAAGTTACAATAGGTATTGTGAGAGGGAAAGAATTTTTTCAATAGGAAGGAAAAACTGGAATGAAGACAAGGACAAAGAAAGAAGGGAAAAGACATATTTATGTATAGATGCAGGGTAGTTTGAATAATTGTACCATCAGACTCTGCTGGTCTTCTGAAAAGAACAGGTAACTCTTACAATTTTTTTCTTTTTATTCTTTTGTTTTTCTTCTTAATTTCTTATAACTTTGTTGTTGTTGTTTTGTTTTTAACCCATTTTGTAGGTTTATATTTAATAACCTAAACAACAAATTTGAGGATAACATCATGCAATAGAGCAATCATTGTTGAATCCCTTTTAATGAAATTTTCGATCAGTTCTAATGCTTTTTCTTTTTTCTTTAACTATTTTGTATTCTTTAAAACATAATTGGGCTGGGGAGATAGCTCAGTGGCATAAGTGCCTGCCTGACAAGTGCAAGGTCCCAAGTTTGATCCCTGGTACCACAAATTTAAAAAATAAATACATAATTTTTTAAAAATAAACTGAGTATCAGACATTCCGTCCCAGAAAGAGGGAAAGTGAGCCAAATGTGTAATGGTCTACTTTATGAAGTTAGCAAAAAATGAACTGATAGCCCCTCAGCACTAGGATTACAGGCATGCGCCACCACGCCTGGTTTCAGGGCTGGCAAGGCTCACCCAAGGCTCCAGCATGCAGTACTGGCTCCAGACTAAGTGTCAGGGTCCATGGGTCCACATTTTGAGTTTTCAATGTTAATTTCATAAACTGTTTACTTTAGGAATGACGAAAAACTAACTTTTGTCCAGTAATGAGAATAACAGCATGATTGGAAAATTTGCCAACTGGGCTTTAAATAAGTGATTATTTTATTTTCTTTTGTTGTTATTGTTTTGGGGTCTTTTGGAGGTACCAGGAACTGAACTCAGAGCCTTGCACTTGCCAGGCAACAGTTGTGCTGCTGAACTAGATCCCTAGTCCCTTAGCTTTTCAATATGTCATGAACTTTCCATGATACATTTATAGACCTTTATTTTTGTTTCCCAATCTTTTCTTTTAAATTCATTTATTTGATACAAGGTCTGGCTATGCAGCTTGGACTCATAGTGATCCTTCTGTCTCAGTCTCCTTAGCACTAGGATTACAGGCATGCACCACCATGGCCATCTTCAGGGCTGGAAGGCATGCCCAAGGTTCCAGATGTGGTGCCTTTATCAGAACTCAGGACCTTGAATTTATCAGGCAGGCTCTTAGACAGCCAAGCTACCTTCCCAGCCCTGGTTTCCAAATCTTACCATAAGACACCATCTTAATTGGAAGCAGAATTTTTTAGCCTGTGACCACCATACACACACTTTTTTTATGAATTATACAACTATGAATGCTGTTTTTCATTATTCTGAATAAAGTAAAACCTGTTTTAAACAGCACAGCCTAGCTTTATAGGCCTTAGTGACTATGAAGACTATTTGCGATCCTCCTCCATCCTGCCTGCGCCCACCCAGTCCCAGAGACCTCCTGAGACAGCACGACCCACAGCCTGAGACAGCAGCTGACTCCAGTGGCCTCCTGGATCCCGCCCCAAGCTCTGCCAGCCAGTGGGAAGTTGCACGACTCACCAGGCTTCCCAGATCAGTGAGAGTGTGGTGAGTCTGAAGGAGAGCCAGTGGCTTCTTCCCATGCGTGCTACGCGGGTCCCTGCCCCCAACCCCTCCAAGCCAGTGACTGGCCTGAAACCTCAGGACTCACTCACCAACACCTCCCCACACCCCCTGCCCTAAAGCCCGCTCAAAGAGTGGGAATTTCCCCGACTCTCTCTGGGCAGCAAAGTTAAGTGAGTGTAGAACTCCAGGCCCGCCGTGCCCGAGAGACATTTCCCAGGGATTGCCTGCCCCCCACGCCCCGTGGCCCGGTGAGAGCTCCAGGCACACTGTGCCAGAGAAACATTTCCAGGTGATTACCGGTCCCACGCCACAGCCCAACACCCAGTGCAGGTTGGCCTGGAGTGAGAACTCCAAGCCTGCCACGCCGGAAAGCCATTTCTCAGCAACCCTCTGTCCCATGCCACGGACCGAAACCTACCACAGCCTGGCCTGTGAGTGAGGGCTCCAGGCCTGCTGCACCGGAGGGACCTTTCCCAGCCTTCTCGGGTTACAGCCTGTAGACCCAGACCCAGCAGAGGCTGGCCAACCCAGTACAGCCTACTCAGTGAATAAGATCATCCACTATCCTTTTGTGAGCCCAGAAGACCCACCAAAGCACAGGCCCGTCCACCTGAGGAATGACCTGCCTGACACAGGAGGGCTGACCCCGGGAACCAACAGAGAGGAATCAAAGGAGCTGCAGCAAAAAAGGAACTGAACAAAACAGCTAGATCCAGGATAGGCATACCTGGAAAATCTCAAACTTAATAACAAGCTAAGGTTATAGCTGCACCAAAGCTCTACACCAAAGGTCAAAGGTCAGTGCTATACAAAATGACAAAGAGAAGGGGAAAAATGCAATCCCAGACCTCGAGTCCATCAGGAAGGGCAGAGGACACTAGATCAGCTGCAATGAATGAACTAACAGATACAGCAGCAAAGGAACAACAGCAGAAAGCTATAGAGGAAATAAAACAAGAAGTAATTCCCCAAATTAAAAAAGAAATATTTGAATACATAGTATCTGAAATAAAGAATGAATTCCAGAAACATTGGGTGGAAAAACTATGCTCACCCAGAGCAAGTGCAGAGAGCACTACTGCAGCTGATATATATTAATTAACAGCATCTGAAGCAAAGAAACAACAGCAGAAAGATCATGAGGAACTCAAAGCAGAAATAAGTTCTGAAATCAAAAAAGAACTTTTTGAAGTCATAGGATCTGAAATACCAAAACAAGTCCAGAAATATACAGAGGAAATCCAACTTGGAAGAAACATAGCAGAAAAAGAACAACTACCTCTAAAGAAGACATGGATAAAAAAATTGAGATCAGAAATATGATGTATTCTTTGAATGAGCAATACAGAAAAGAAATAGAACACAGTCAAAGAGATATAGAAGAACTAAAAATATCAATCACGAGTCTACAAAACCGTCTGAGTGAAAGCGAAGACAAAGTTTCAGATCTTGAAGATGCTGGAGCAGCTAATGAAAAGGTGAGAAAGGATCGCTTAAAAACAATGAGAATGCAGGAAAAAATAATCCATCACCTGCAAGATGACTCCAGGATGAACAATATGAGAATAATTGGTATCAATGAGAATGAAGGAGTCAATACAAATGACATAAAAAGAATTTGGGGAGAAATAATCACAGAAAACCTCCCAAATATGAGGAAACAATCCAACATTCAGGTCACCGAAGCATACACAACACCAAATAACCTCAACCCAAGTAGAAACACACCGAGACATATAATAGTTAAGATCGCAGAAATCCAACACAAAAATAATATACTGAAAGCTGCTAGAGAGAAGAAGGAGCTCACATTCAAAGGAAAACCCATCAGAATTACAGCCGACTTCTCTACACAAATCATGAAGGCAAGGAGAGCATGGAGCAGAGTTCTTCAAGTCCTACACAAAAACAAATTCCAGCCCAGACTATTATACCCTAAAAAACTAATTTCAAGTTTGACGGAGAAATGAAATACTTCCATGACAAAGAACAACTAAAGAATTTCATGATGACAAAGCCATCCCTTCACAGGCTGTTGAAAGATGTTCTAGAGAGAGACCACAATGACTAGAACTCCATGAATGAGAATGGAAGGAACCCACTAAACAGGACAGTCAATTAAACACAGGTTACAAAGGAGTAAACAATACCAGGTCAATATCATGACAAACATAAGTCAGCACATTTCAATTATAATCATAAATGTAAACGGACTCAATTCTCCAATTAAGAGAAATAGACTGGCACAGTGGATTAGGAAAAAAATCCAACAATATGCTGCATACAAGAAACACACTCAACTCAAAAGGACATTCATAGGCTCAAAGTCAAAGGATGGAAAACAATACTGCATGCCCCAGCACCTCAGAAAAAAGCAGGAGTAGCAATTCTGTTCTCAGACAGTCTCAACTTCAAACCAAGAATGATCAAACGACACAAAGAAGGCCACTATATATTGGTCAGGGGAAAAATTCAAGAGCAAGAAGTAATACTCATAAATATCTATG
>PVKA01033610.1:0-24226 GCA_004027165.1 Ctenomys sociabilis
AAGCTTTTATCCTCCTCATGTTTCTACGTCTTGCTAATTATATGTACGCTTTTGTTATTCTTTTTCGCTTTTTCATGTTTTGATAACTTTCAACAAAAATGCAATTTTTTTCACTAAATTTATTTTACAAATTTTGACTGCCCATTATACTAAGAAGAATACTAACTCATTAGTCTTTCCTCTATGTTTTTGCTGTCCCTTATTTTCTTAGCAATTGTCAGGTTGATAAAATTGCTATTCTTAAACTACAAAATTAGAGGACCTATTGTGCCATAATGGTGGATGCTTGTAATCTCAGTACTCTGGGAGGCTGAAGCAGGAGGATGCCAAGTTGGGCAACCTACTTGAGCAACTTAGCAACTCAGTGAGACCCTGTCTTGAGAATACTAAAGGTAAATAAAAGGCTGGGAGAGGTAGTACAGTGCAAATACCCTGAGTTCATTTCCCAGTACTGAAGAAAAGAATATCCAGGTGGTACATACTCTGCTGACACATATAATATGTCTGATAGGTAGGATTCAAAGATTCCCAGTCACCTTGCCCAAAATACTCTCCTTATTAGTTTCTCAGGTACTCTACCCCAAACTTTCTCCCCGTTAGGCCCCGCAGAGCAAAAGCCAAAATTGAAGAACAGGTCCACCTGATTTTGACCTGGGCAAGCAACCACAGAAACTCTTCTTTATTAACATTAAAAGTCCCCCACAGAGCAGGTAGTC
This sequence comes from Ctenomys sociabilis, assembly GCA_004027165.1. NCBI lineage: Eukaryota > Metazoa > Chordata > Mammalia > Rodentia > Ctenomyidae > Ctenomys > Ctenomys sociabilis. The sequence continues at coordinate 717 of PVKA01033610.1, forward strand.
CTGCCAAGATTAGCTTTCCCGCAGCTATTCCAGCTCATGATCACCCTCTCTAACTTTATTGCTATGATTCAGGTCCTATAAAGTTTCCTGTTCTCCCTTCATTCACTGTTGTTTTGGTCCATTAGATAGCCAGCCTGCTTGCTGTCCCCAGTAAATCTTCTACTAGCATTAGAATGCCTGGTATGGCTGGTTGTGTGCGTTTGTACCTAACAATGTACAGGATTGCTGGATTTTGGGCTTTGCATGGTGTTGAGCTGAGAACATTCGAACCCAAAGACAGCAAGCTGCTGAGCCCCCTCACTCATTCTGCATCTTTCTCTACCCCTTTGGTATTCTGACTTTCTTTCTTCTTCATCTAATTTCTCCTCCCCATTCAACCAAAGGCCATTGAAAACAAAAAGACCACTGAAAAATGTATATGAATTCTTTATTGCTACGATTCAGGGGTCTGACACTCACCTGCTACCCCACCCCACATTGGCTGGTCTTGATCTTTTGGGGACTTAGCTCTGTATCCAGTGCAGTTTTCAACCTCCCACCATGCTATGAGTGTTGGCTGCAATGCTTGTTCTGACTGAAACCACATAAATTTATAATCCCCCTCCCACTGTGAGAGCAAAGGCCCTCAGGTAATTGGAAGAAGGTCTTATCAGATACCACCTATAAGGAAACCTAAGCAAACAAGGAAAGGACCAATTCCAATTCCCAGGGTAATTGCTGTCTGCAAACTTTGTCTACTTGGATCTATCTCAATTATACTATCTGCTCCAAAAACCAAAAATAAATAAAATAAAATAGCCTGCCTAAATAGTACACTCCACTTGTCATATAATGAACAAATTGCTAAAATATCTATTTTCTGACTGAGTCCTTCCAGTGGATTTTGTCCCAAGTCATCTTGGAGAGGATCCAGCTCAGGCCCCTTCCGAATCCGAGGGATGCGTGTGCACAAGTGCTTGCTCACTTCATCCCAAGGAGCTGTTTTGTGTGCATGCACCTGTGTGAGAGCATCCGCCTCCCCTGCAGCCACTGCCCATGCACATTAGAATTAACATATTTTGATTTTTGAGCGCAGTGTCCCTTGTCTCTCAGAAGATTTCAAACATTTTAACTTTAGACTGGGGCCACATCATTAGTCCTTTTAGTCTGAGGTTTCCAAATTCTCATATCTCATAGCTACTGGTTTTCCTTTTCTCTGCAGTACAAAGTCAACCTTTGTGAAATAAGTCTCTCTGATTCTGTGAACCAATCTAATGCATTTCTGATAATTATTAACCTTTTATTGGTGGTTTCACAAGATTTCTGCTATTGTGATCCACCTACTACTGCTTTATTTTGAAATAGAGTTTTACTATGTTAATCAGGATGAACTTAAACGTGTGGGCTCAGGAAAGCCTCGTGCCTCAACCTCAGGAGGAACTGGGTTAACAGGCAGAGGTACCATATCCAGTTTCTAATTCTTATTTTTTAAATTTATTTATTTTAATGTTATCATAAAATTGAAAATTAAAGAAAAAATCATAGACCCTAAAATAAGTAAGATTCAGCTAGGTAGATATTGAAACACTTGAATGAATGTAATAAAAATTTTAGTTGGAAACTCAGTTCTCTTTCCCATCTTGCAAGATGGCAGGTGAAAAAACTGAGAAACCAGACACTAAAGAGAAGAAACCTGAATCCCAAAGATTTCTGCCAGTAGTACAGGTAAAAGTGGTAAGGTAAAGGCAAAAAGGTCCGAGAAGACGTAGCCCCACTGCAGCCAAAATCCTGTCCTGGTTAGAGGAATTGGTAGGTACCACCAATATGCTATACATTCCAGAAAGACTTTATACAAGAGAAAGTACACAGCTGCTAAATCAAAGATTCAGAAGAAAACCAAGGAGAAAGTTCTTGCTATGATCACAAAACTGGTTAGTGGGGACAAGAATTTTGGTACTTGAGTGATTAAGCTTCAAAAAATGCCTAGGTACTGCCCTACTGAAGATGTGCCCCGAAAGCTCTTGAGCCACCTCAAGAAACCCCTCAGTCAGCATGTGAGGGAACTCCGAGCTTGCATCACTCCTGGCACCATCTTGATCATCCTCACCGGGCATCTCAGAGGCAAGAGAGCAGTCTTCCTGAAGCAGTTGGCCAGTGGCTTGCTGCTTGTGACTGGGTCTCTTAGCCTTAATCGTGTTCCTCTATGAAGAACACACCAGAAATTTGTCATTGCCACCTCTACAAAAGTTGATATCAGCAAAATGAAAATCCCCAAACACCTCACTGATACTTACTTCAAGAAGAAGGAGCTGTGGAAGCCCAGACACCAGGAGGGTGAGATCTTTGACACCGAGAAGGAGAGATACCAGATTTCAGAGCAGCACAAGGTGGATCAGAAAGTGGTAGACATAGATTTTAACAAAATCAAAGCTGCTCCTCAGCTTTGGGGCTACTTGCTATCTGTTTTTGCTCTGACAAATAGAATTTATCCTCATAAATTAGTTTCCTAAATTTCTTACTAAGAATCTAATTAAATAACTGATACAGTTAAAAAATAAATAGAATTTTAACTAAATGGTAGAAACACTTAGCTTTGGAGAATTTTTTGGTAGTCGAGGCCAAATAAATTTTTTTTAAAGAATAAAATATAGTAAAAGTAACCCCAACATTAGAAAAAATACATGCTTTTCCTAAACAAAATAATAGGAATTCAACGATGGTTGTTATATTGCATAATATTATCTTAAAATTACTCATTCATATTACCAGATAGAAACACGCAAAATTGATCCAAAATTTATTAAAAAATAAAAAGGAGAGAGAAAAAACATTTAAGCATTAACTGCTTCTTTCAATAGACCAGCAGAAATCAGCAGTACAATTGTCCAAGATATCCCATGTATTTCTAATTCTTTATTCTAAACCTTCAACACTTTTCCTCCCTGTCTCTTTTAAGAGACCTCACCTCTGTTAGCTAAACATAGTTGAGATAACCAAGAATTTCCTCAGATGCTTGCACCAAAGCTATAATTGCTCTGTAGATCTCTGGATTCTATTTGCCAGTTACACAACATTCTCTTTATCTCTATAGCTACTGTTGTCCTCACTAGTATCACTGGACAACAGGCTTGAGGTCACTTGTGTGCCCTTGCTCCCTTCCAATTCTTCATATAACAGCCAGGGTAAAATTTCATAAATGTAATTATGATTCTATTACTCTATTTTGAAGTACCTTCATGGCTTCCTTGTGTCCTTGGGATAATTTCTAAACAACTAATAATATCATACAAATGTTAGCCTACCTTTTCATTATGTCTCTTGCTGACAGGGCCCTGACATTTATATTATAATTTATATCTAGATCAACAAAGCCTCCTATCATAGGTAGAGCTGCTGTGAAATGATTATATCAGGAGGTGTAATGCTTTCTTTTTAATATCCATTATGCCATGCTATCCCACCTAGCCAGGTATGGACTGAAACCTCTACAATCTTTGAGAAAAACAAAAATAGTTTTGTTTTTTTTTTGCTTTAATTTGTGTTGTCTCAGCAATGCGAAAGCAAGACAATTCATGCTCCAATTTAATAATCACATTGAAATACTCAAAGTGATATAGTAGAGCGCAGTACTCGCTTTCCTGTTGCTCGTACTAACCTTCCAACACCTGCAACTTAATGGAGGAAAGGTTGGATTTGGCTCACGAAGCCAGAGGGTTCAGTCTGGTTCTGTGGTAGAAACATCACTGTGCAATAATGGAACAGAGCCATTTACTTCACAGTTTTGAGAAGTGGAAGGAAGAACAGTGCCAGAGAGGAAGAAACCGGAGGCTGTAGGTCCCGGGGTCAGGCCTCCATAACTCATCTACACGCACCCCAAAGATGTGCATTATTCATGACCTGGTTGCTTCTAAGCCAATCACACTGACAATTACTCTTAATTGTCCAGCCAGCCAAATAGCTCAGAGGATTACAGCACCTTCAAAGAGACACAGAGGCCGGGTTCGATCTCAGGCCTGCTGTGCCGGCCCCACCCCCAGGGTGTGCAGAGATGGCAATTGAGACTGGGAGTGGTGGCACATGCCTGTAAGCCCAGCTCTTGGGAGGCTGTAAACAGGAGGATCACTACCAGTCTGATCTACTGGTGAGACCCTGAACACCCTGTAGACCCTTCCCTAAAAGTACAAAACATAAATAAATAAAAATAAAAATTATCACAGGCTTTGGGAATGATGGACAGACTGTGGCAGGTAGGTTTGTGGAATTTTGTTGATGCTTACATAATTTATAAAGTGATTCATTTGCACAGATACTTATATTTTATAAATTCCAGTTAGCTCAGAAGGAGGAACTGAACCAGAGAAGTATAGTTTCCAAAAACATGTTAAACTGTCTTTGTCAAACACATTAATCTTCAGCCTTAAGATGTACTCACTGTTAAGCCAAATATTGAAATGATTCATTTCACACAACTTTGGAAGCTATTTGCAAACATTCTTTTGCAAATGGCTTTATTTTCTCTTCTCTTAGCTGGTTAGAAGACATAAATGACTGCCTTGCATTTGTCACAATTAATATGTTTGGAAAACTTTTGTGCATCTCATTTTTAATGCAGTTTACATAAATCTCTCAGTCTGACCTGTCACTATTAATGAAATACCATTCATTTTTCTGTCTGTGAAGAAATTTTCAGCTGTGGAGATGTTATTGTGTCAAAGGGCACTGCCATACAGAAAGCTTGTAACATTAGATTAGTGAAATATCTCTTTTCAAACATTATTTATTATCCATTTTTCTCACCTATTTTATTGTCTGAGTATTCACTGTCAGAGTTCTATTAACTAGAAAAATTAAGTGGAATTCTTGAAGTATTAACCCATATATGCCTTTAGACAAGGACTTTTCATATTGTTCAAACAGATTTTAAGCATATGCACATGTTCAGCCTCATCGCTCTCTTTTTTTAAAATTTGGTTTAGGGTCTCTCTCTCTCTCTGCAGCTTGGACTCATAGTGATCCTCCCATCTCAGCCTCCCCAGCGCTTGGATTATAAGCATGTAGCATTATGCCTGGATTTGTTGGCAGGCTCAGCACAGGGCCAGCAAGACATACAGTACCAGGGATTGATCCTGTGTCCTTATCCTTGCCAGGCAGGTACTTAGACCACAGAGCTATCTCCCTGACTGCTCATCTGTTTTTAACTAGTCAGTAGTATCATCAAATATAGTTTGAAACTAAAAACTATTAAAGCAAAACAAACTAATAATTCATTATCAGTTCTTTGTAGACACTATCGTTATTATAAAATCAATTCCTAAGGGGAGATGATGCAAGTTAAGACCTCAAACAGCTATAGCTGGTGGCAACAAATTGCATGGGGCAATCCAACTTTCTTTGAAAATACTTGCATAGAGACTTGGGCTATGATAACAGGATTTCAGGGTGCGTCTCTTACTAGGTTCAAAGGGAATCTTTGATGACTTGTGTAGCAAAATCAAGTTGAAATGTATTTCTTGAGGAATACGACTTTTCTGATCTTTTTTTTTTGTCTTTTTGAGACAGGGTCTCACTATGCAGTTCAGGCTGACCTCGAGCTCACTTTGTAGCTCAGGCTGGTCTCGAACTCACAACAATCCTCCTGTCTCAGCCTCCCGAGTGCTGGGATTACAGGCATGCGCCACCACGCCCGGCTAACAATCTTTTCAGCTGTTACTGATCATCAAATGTGGGTTAATTCTGTAGCACACCAAGGCAATGTGTAAGTCTCTGGGTGGGGAGGCAGAGGCAGATATGAGAGAGAGGAGAGAGGGAAACAGACTCAGTCAGCATGGATGAAGGTCTGGGTAAGGAAGGAGAAGCCCCATTAAACTGTAATTCAGTTGATGGAAAGATGATGAAAGAGCTGATAACAAGGTATTTGGTTTCTGCAAAAGCATAGGCTAAGGACTCACTGATCACTGTGTACCAGGCTTGAGCTTTCAGCTGAAAAATACCTAATTCCACCTTCATCTTTTCCTTAAAGTCTTTGTACTAGCATGTGACAGAGGCAATTTCTCATTAAAAATTGGAAGAAGACCTAGAAGTGTGATAATAAATGCAGAAAACATGTGCTCTTTCTGCTCACTTGCATGTCCTTGAATCTTTGCAGCCGAGGTGTCCTCCACCTTGATTTCTACAGTCCAGCTTCTCCCATCTCCTCCCCATCAATTTGCTCTTTGAGTCCCAGTTTGGTGAACTCAAGCCCCAAAAGTTATCCTCTCTTATATTTTATTTTGCTCATTCATGTTCAAGCACACATCGGTTTTGAGTCAGATTAGTATCATCTTCTCTGCCTTTTCCCTAGCAGGCTTCAGGGGATATGGGAGTGAGTGAATGACTGAGGACATCCAGGGGCCAGAGCTTTAGTTATCCTCTCCACTGGGAGAGTGGTGGTGCTATGATTCAGTTGCTTTCCTTTTGAAGTCCCTTTTTAAGTGAACCTAGCTTACAAATACCTCTCTGCTGTAGTGGTGAGAACAGCCTCATAATCATTTAAAAACATGATAGAACCTACCTGAATTCAGGGCATATTTCTTTCTGATTTATCTTGGCATACAGCAGAAGGTGCTTTGCATAAAGCATTGCAGTGAACACATACCTAAAGCCTTGAACGTAATATGAGGCAAAATAGAGTAGAAAAATTTAAGAGCATGCCCCACTGATCCCTGACAGTATTGAATGTTAAGCAGTAAGTTGTCTTTGCTGTCTTCAGGACCGTACGTATGCTGTAAACTAGCCAATTAGTATCCAAAAGACTTCAGACATCCCATTTTCTATTGGTTCTTAAAATCATTATTTAAATGTAGTCACTATGCAAATATTTGCACAGGTTTACTTTTAGGTGTGAAATATAAGATTTTTTTTTCTGCCAAGGCAGCACTAACTTCAGAAATTAGATAGGAGATATATCTTTTGGAGTATTTACAGGAACTGAAAGGACACACATTGCTCTCTTTAGAAACATGGCACATAGACCTCTTGCTCTCTGCCTGGGAGGAAAAAAGGTCTCATAGTAAGAATAGCTTAGACTCAGGCCATTTGGACTAATTTCAAATTCTGATTTCATTAGCTGTTCATTAGCTGTGTGACCTTGGGCATTCTGAACATCTTAAATGTCTCAGGTTCCTCACCTGTAAATAACAGTAGCTGCAATAAAGCTAACATCTTAGTCTTGTGGAAATTTAATGAAGTATTCAAATTGAATGCCTACAACTGTTTATGTCATTAAAATAAATCCTTACCAGAATCAGAAGGCACTAGTCCTAGGTATAGCACTAGTCATACGGGGGAAGCATCAATGCACCCACAGATCACTGACAGCAGTGGTAAACCCTCACCCCTTGGATACACTGTGTAACACTGAATGAAATCCCAGAGTAGTTCTGACATGGTGTGGTCTTATTTTCCTGTGGGCATTAGAGATTTTCCTGCACACACAACACTGCTTGCTCTACCACATGTGATCCTCCTTCAAACGCTTTGGCAGAACCGTGCTGACTTCGCCTCCATAATTGCTTCTTTGGATACCTGAGAATTTAATTAATATCCACTTGTGGGCTATTTCTGTGTGGAGTCATTGCTGTAGTGTGTCTCCTGTTGCCCTTCTCCTCCCTACCAGACTCCCTGCTGCCTCAGGCACTAAAGAAGTACTATTCTTCTACAGAGCCGTGTTTCTTCATGGCTGCTGTGTTCTGGCCTCAGAATAAAGAGCCCCCAGCCTGCCTCTTCGGATTTGATGTTACCACATGGTAGGGAAGATGGATCGCAGAGGCGGCATAAACGTCTGAGTTGAGGGTAGCCAGCTGTTTATTGCTGCATTATCGCTTCTAGAAAACAGACTACTGAGCTGCACCCCTCACACACATAAAATTTGATGAGATATTAACATTTAAATTACAGCACTCTTTATTTTGTTCTAGAAGCTTTGAAAATGCATTGCTGTTTCAAACTACCTTTTGGGGGAGGTTTAATAATACCTCCAGCTTTTCTGTGGCCTTTTCCAACCTGGATCCCTGCTGTCACTCCCTAAATCCACAGAAGGGAATTTTAGGCATTGCTGCAGCTCCAGGCTCTTGTTTGTCTAAACATCCCCACATGTCTAATCGTATAGATACTTCAGCCTGATGACTCGGTCCAAATAAAAGGTAAACTATTAAATTTTTTTCTTTTGAATTCTCTAGGTGGCTAGACCCTCTGTTCCTTTCTGTCAGTGGATCTGCAGTACGAATACAAGGACTTTTACTCAGCAAGTTGGAGAGAACTGAGGTTTCCTGTCATGGGTTTGTTGAGATCTGGTTTCTGTCAACAGCAAGTGGAGAGCAGTATTTTCTACAACCTTATTGCCTTTCTGTGGTGGATTAATCAATGGGCAGCTTGAGTGTGAACACCCAGATGAATTCAGTCAGTGTGGCTCTGCACATGGAAGACTCACTTGAGGATTGTAGCTGGGATAGCATTAAGAACAGAATGGAAGGGAATGATTGCATGCTGCTGATTTCCCAGGAGAAGATTTGCTGTGGCTGCTTCTCCAGATATGAACTGCAACTCAGCTGTTTTCACCATTGGAGGTGACCTGCTGTGTCCGGGCTGCTGTTCTCTGCAGGAGAGCTCTGGTCTTCACCTTGAGCAGCATCATTGCCCGGGTCCAGGGCAGATCCCTCAGTCTTCTGGTACAGATGCTTCATCTAACCCACTCAGAGTTTTTAGCTTCCATCACTGGCTCTTGGGTCCTTCCAGTCAATGCATGAAACATGGCGTTGGGTGTCAGGCCTTAGGCTTGGTCTTCCTGGTCTCTAGCACATGGAGCGATCTCTTGCCCTCCCTCTGCATTGACTTTTTCAGTGAACATTACAAGGCACTCCTGTGAGTGTATGTATTCTGCAGTAAATCTATTCTCATGCAAACCTTCTCTACAGTGCCTTCCCACCATGAGGCAGCCACTTCTTCCCTGCAACCCACGCTCTCCAGCTCTTCTTCTAAGACCAGATCCAATGTCATTTTGCTCTACTTCTCATACTTCCTTCCTCTCTTCTGCCTTTTGAACTTTCTCAGAATAAATTGTCCCCAGAATGAAGAATTATGTGAGGAACTGTAATATAGATTAGCTTGAATGAATATCTGTCTTCCAGCCTGTACTGACACAAATATTTTATTTATATTCATATCATATAGTACAATAGGGCTAATGTGCACCAAGACAACCATTTGAATTGCTTGTCAAATTGAGAATGAACTAAAGTAATAGAGATGCTATGTGAAAGAGTAGGTAGCATTTTACAGCATTTAAAACATCCATCTGGTCTTTATTAAGAGAGTAAGAAGCTCACCTGAATAAATCATTGGAACACTGCTTTAGCTAAAACAGTAGCAGCTATCATTCGTCGAGCTATCACTTGTGCCAGGCCCTGCCATAGAAACTTGTCACTGTCCTGTGTAAACTCTGCATTATGACCATTGTAAAAATGACAAAACTGATGTTTGGAAAAGTTAAATAAGAGCCACAAGACTATGAGTCTAGTAACCTGACTTAGTCAAAATTTTCTAGGGAATAAATAAGACATACATGTGTATGTAAATGTTGAGAGACAGAAACACAGAGAGATTGATTTAAGGAACTTATTTGTGTGCTGGCCCAGGCTGGAAAGTGTGAAATAGAGGTAAACTGAATGGCTGAAGTTCACCTGAGAGTTGATGCTGAGGTCTTAATCTGACTTCCTTCAAGTCATGTTCTGGATGCTAAGGCAGGAGTCCTGTGCCACCATCTTTGGGAGAATTATTTCTTTGGGAAACCTCAATCATTGCTCTTAATACCTTGAATTTGTCAGCAGCCACCTACACTGCAGCAGGTAGTCTCTTTTACTTAAGTCCTACTTTTTAAAGTGTTAATGACATCTCAAAATACCTATATAGCAACATCTAGATTGGTGTTAATGGAAAAACCTAGCCAAGTCATACTGACAAAAGTGTGTAAGCATCTCAGAAGTGATAAAGAATTCTAAATCATGTGTGAAGCCTATGTATTCTTTATAGTATTATGCTCAGATATTGATCCCATCCTCCATGGGATTTGCTCTCTCTTTGTTTTTCTAATAGGGCAGATCCTCTGAGAAGCTGGCTTGTCCTTGTGAAATCTTCCACTTGTTAAGCTGGTGGGCAAACTCTTTTCCTATTTTGACTCTCAGTTCAGTTATTTAGGTGGCTCTCACATGATTGCTTCCCACCCATTCGGCAGCCATCCTTAATTCTGTACTGTGGGTCATAGACAAGGAGGACAGGACATGTGTGTAGTGCTCAGAGCTCTGTGAACTCTAGTGCAAGCTGGACTACATTCTCCTGTGTTGTTTTCAGTAGTATTGTGTTTATGGTACAAGGAGCATGCTTGTAAGATGAAGAGGCTACGCATCACTTAGTGGTGAAAGCATAAAATAATTTTTGACAGTAAATAAGCCTGAAGTCGTTTGGAACCTGTAGACAGATCTTAAGAAAGCCAGATGAGGTCAGATATCTGAAAACTCATTGAAAAGGGTCTAAAGCTTTCTAAATGTTGTTTATTGGGTCTTCTTAAGATTCTGCTGCACTCTCCTTCTGGATAAATACATATACACCTTCAACTAAATGGAAGTTATTTTAGAGTAAAAACTGCTTCCATGTAAAAGATAAGTAATGTGATGACTAAGAGCTCAGATTTTAAGGGACGAACTGCCCGTATTTGAGCTGTCATTTAAAAGCTGTATCACCTTGGGAAAGCTAATCATCTTTTTGCCTAGATGTCCTCATCTTTAAAATGGGTATAACAATATCTATTTCTGGGGATACTAAAAACATTCAGTGAATTACTTTAAGGAAGGGTAACACTTAGCAGAACTTGGCATGCTGGAAATACTATTGTATCATCTCAAGAATTTTCTGTCAGTGTTAGCACCTTAGTCAACATTTTTGATTGATTCTATTGACATGGTTTAAACTGTCTTGAACTTCCTATAAAAGCATCCAAAGTAACAGAGATGCTGTCAATATCAGCCCTTAGGAGCAGATAAATGTAGAAAATGTGTCTTTAGAGACTGTTCAGTATTAGACATTGGAAATAAATGTAATTCTTAAAAGTATTGAGAAGATTCAGTTAAGAAATATAGATTTAATAATGCAGGAATGGTTCCCTCTATGTAGCTGAATGCCATAGCAAATCTGAGTCATCTGTGAGATGAGATGATGTGTACTGAAATTCAAATACAATGTAACTGCTAAAGCTGCTTAGACAAAATACTTTTTGATACATTATTGAAAGTATTATCCTTCAGGTTAAGGAAACAATAAGCACTCTTTTTTGTGATTTCTGTTTAATTTTTTTTGAAGGGGAGGCTTTTATACATTTAGAAACATCTTTATGGGGGAAATAATTCATCTACAATAAAAGTTCATCCTTTGGAATATACAGTGAATTTCAGTAGTACTCAGACTCATGCAGTCATCACTACAGCAATTCCATCATCCCAGAAAAAAGTTTATACCCACAACCAGTCACACCCTCTCCTCCTCCCTCAGCTCAAACCCATGCACTATTAAGCTTCTTTCTGTCTTGATTTGTCTATTTTAGACTCCTTATGTAAATGTAATCAGATATTACCTTTTGCACTGGATTTTTAACTGAATGTTTATAGTTTTCAATGTTGATTCACACCATAGCATGTATCACCTCTTGATTTTTGTTTATTGCATGATAATCCATGGGATGAATATATCCTTCCTGATTTAGATTCTCAGTCTTTGCTAGCAATGATAGTAGGTTACACTGTTTGGCAATCATGAATAATGCTGCTTAGGTCATTTGTGTACTTTTTTCATGCATGAACAAATATTTAAATTATTCTTAGATACCTTGAAGTCAAATTTATGTGCTTTTATAACATTTTAAGATGATTATTGTGTTACTTTTATAAAAGGTGGAGCACATACAACTTTCTGTTATATGAAAAGATCAGTGTAGAAATAAAAACGTCTTTCATATAGATTGGGAATACCATGATTCAAAGTGGTTATCTCCATTCTCCTCCTCAGAATAAGGAAGCAAATATATGTTTATATATTTCACAGATGAAGAAATGGATTATGGTGAAAACCCTGTCTTTAAACACTCTCTAGCCAAATGTGAGAGCAAGAACAACCCTCACTAATGCAATCTTTCCCAATTTTTCTGCTTCTCTGCTTGCTCACAGATGATGGTGTAAAAGTTTTTAATAAAGATTCCTTAATAATATCTGGATACTTATGTATTAAATTCATTTTTATTTTTTGTAATGGGTGAGTATATAAGTAAAATGACTTTAATAGATCTATCTTTCCTTTACTTTCATATGATATATTGTATGTACATGTGTCTCTACATATTCCAAGATATCTGGTTCTTTAACTTTTCTATTTTTTATCCCTAAAATACTTAACATGATTAAGTATAAATATTGATAAAATTACAAAAAGAAGTCATTTTCAGGCTTCCTATCTTAATTGAGCCCTCAGAACTACTCAGGAAACATGTTTTGCTTTCTTTATTCATTTCTACTGTCAAGACAGTAATCTGTCAAGAGCAAAGGGTACGTCATGTCTTATATCCAAGTTGGATCCCAAAGCTGGTTATGCAAAGATTGCTTCATGTATTTTTCAGCTCAACAGATATCTGATTGTGAAGATTGTTATAATTTACCACACATGCCTTAAAGGATTTTGATCCAACTCTTAGCAAACTCTTGCTTTTATCAGGCATTAGACTAGGATAGATACATTTCAACAAGTTGATAGATTTACCAAAATATGCACTTTAAAAATCATCTTAGGGCTTTGTAGTGATGCAGGTGGGCTGTCAGCTAGAGCGGGTGCAAGGGCCACCTCTGCCTCTGCCACTTCCACTGTAGCCTCCTCAGCCCGGGCCATTTGCTGCTGTGTGGAAAGAGCAGGGTGGTCCCCTTCCAGCTTCCATGGAGCCCATTTCAGTGATTGAGGACAAGGCCATCAAGTTTATTATAAGTAATGGATCTGTGTTGGTTTCCAGAAAGAGGCCATAAGAAAGAAACTATCAAAAAGAAAAGGAGTTGGATATCAAGTATTTTAATCAGTAGTGTGAATAAGGTGAAGTAAAATTTGTAGAGCATCTTATTTCACAAATGTGTCATCACCAGCATGAACATATTAACTCTTACCTGAAGCCCATGTTGCAGTGGGATTTTATCACCACATTTCTAGAACAAGGCTTAGATCACATAGCACAAAACATTCTTTTCTACCCGGATACCAGATTTCTGTGTGCAGTAGAGCTGGTATGTGAAGAATGGCAGTGAGTGATCTCAGAAGGAATGCTTTGGAAAAAAACAGATTGAATGAATAGTAGCACTGATTCTGTATAAAAAAGACTTTCAGAAAGAAGGTGCGACCAGTACCCGTTTAAAAATAGAGCCACAGATGGCCATCCCAATTCATTTCATAGATTATTATTATCGTTTGTGACTAGTTGCCCACCCAAAGCCTCAAGTAATCATGAGGCAGACTTCCAGAGTTTGTGATTAACTCATGCTCCAATGGATTATGGGTGTGAGTGCTGCTGAGATTATGGGTATAAATGCTGCTGGGATTATGGGTATGTGTGCTACATCTAGTCTAAATGAAACATAAGGGAGACAGACTTGCTTTCTATAGCCATTTTTGCCATTATTCCTCCCTTTTTGCTCCCTGCTTTTTGCCACTACCATGAAAGACTGTTCTCTGCCTTGCACCATTCTGCATTGGACCCAGCTCAGTATAGACTGAAATATCCAGTAACTTTGAGATAAATAAACATTTTCTTTCTTAATTTTGGGTGTTAAGTATTTTGTCCCAGCAAAAAGAGAAAAGCAACTGAGACAGAATTTCATACCAGGAGTGGGATCATTGTTGTGACTAACTGTGACCATGTGGATTATGAGTTTTTGGAATGGCTTATGGGAAGAGATAGGAAAGGTTTGAAGATGTCACCGATAAGAGAAGTGCTGCGACAGCTTTTGCTGTTCTGCATGGGAGATTCTGGTCAGAACTCAGAAAACCAGAAGACTGATAGAAATCCTGCCTATAAAGACCAGGCTGGGGAGGTTTCTTCTGGAAAGAAAGACTGCATTGGTTGTCGGAATCCAGATGATGTATGTTTTGATTTGGCAGAAAGTTTGTCTGCATTTTGCTCCTGTCCAAAGATTTGACTGAGATTGAGATTAAGCATGGTGGACTGATTAATCTGTCAAAAGAAATTTCAAGGCAGCCAAACAGCAGGGCTATGCTTGAAGGCTTGCAGTCAGATTTTTGTCAAGAATCAAGAGCAAACAATCCAGAAGGATGATTTAAAATCTTGTGAGTGCTCAGTGATCCAGGTACTCAACTCCCACATCCAAGAGAGAAGAAAACCTGACTAGTGCTCCAGCTGGCAGCAGACCTTAGCATCACCCACATGGCATTGTTTTTTTTTTTTTTTGTTTTTTTTTTTTGTCTTTTTGAGACAGGGTCTCACTATGCAGTTCAGGCTGGCCTCGAGCTCACTTTGTAGCTCAGGCTGGTCTCGAACTCGCAACAATCCTCCTGTCTCAGCCTCCCGAGTGCTGGGATTACAGGCATGCGCCACCACGCCCGGCCTTTGGCATTGGTTTTAGGCACTTGCAGATTGCAGGAGTTCTGAGGTTAAGAAAACTTCCACCTAGATTTCAGAAGACTGGAAGGCCAGGCAGTGAGCCCCTGGGAGCACAGTGTGTAAAGCTGTGAGTGAGAAGCTTATTCAGTGGAAACCCAGAAGTTTGGAAAAGCCAAGAATGTAGATCATCTAAGGGAAACTGCAAGGAAGGAGCAAAGCTGGCTTGAGAGAGAAGTTGTGGGAGCTACTACCAAAAGTGATGTAGGGGTGGCCATGTAAGACTTTTGAAGCTCACAACTCATTACAAATTGCTTTGGATGTTCCATATGGAAAATTATGGAACTTAGTGTTTACTGTTCTAGATTTTGCAATTTTGTTGGTCCCAATGCTTTGTATGTTGCTTGTACCATTGAATGTGGGAAGTGTTTAACTTTTCATTTATACATGGGCTCACAGCTGAGAGTTTGCCTTGGATCTTGGAGGACACTTGGGACTTGGACTTTTCAGCAGTGATGAAACTATTAGGGCTTTGGCAACTCTTGGAGATGGATTAAAGTGTCTTTTTTGCACAAAGCCATGTGTTTGAGTCTTTGGGGTCTAGGGGTGCTTTGTTATGGTTTGTGTCTAGTTGTCCTCTCAAAGCTTCATGCAGTCATGGGGAAGAGTTGTAGAGCTGTAATTAACTCATAATCCACTGAGATTATGTGTGTGAGTGCTGCTAGGATTATGGGTGCTACACCCAGTTTGGGACAGATAGCCTGAATGCAATAAAAAGGAGACCAACTTACTTTCCACAGCCATTGTTATCAGTACTCCCTTTCTCCTCTTTACTCTTTGCCCCTACCATGAAAGTTTGCTCTCTGCCATATGCCACTATGCCTTGGACCAGTGTGGACTGAAAACTCCAATAACTGTGAGATAAATAAAACTTTTTTTTCTTAATTTTGGGTGTTGGGCATTTTTTCCCAGCAATGAGTGAAGAATAATGGAGACAATCGTTATACCCAAAGATTATTCAGGACATATGCAGTATAGAATCAAACTGGTGGTGTGGATGACATAACTTGCACAGGATTCAATGACACTCTGAAAATAGTAAAGGTGCCTACTGCTTAAAATATGATGACAAACATTATCAGTGACTTATAAGATAATTCTAGTAAGATCTGTGATAAAACTGGGCTAGAATGTTTGAAAGTGTTAACATGGCACACAGGCTCTGTCCTGTGTCTGTAGTATAAGCATGTCATTGTAAATGGATCTTCAGACTCTGTGGTTAGAAGTGGGGATATGACATATCCCCACCAGTTTTATCACAGATCTTACTAGAATTATCTTATAAGTCACTGATAATGTTTGTCATCATATTTTAAGCAGTAGGCACCTTTACTATTTTCAGAGTGTCATTGAAGTATACATCGTGAGCCCATAATATTAAGCTGAGCTATAAATGGATATGGTCGACAATTTCTTCGAATAACTCATTATGGTTGTAGAATGCTGGACTGTGTTGGATTGTGGTGTCGAGTTCAAGCACCTAAGTTAGTTGAATGTCGATGGAGTGCCCACTTTTGACAGGTGTAGACAAAGGAAGGGTTATAGAAAGAAAAAATCATGATGTGTGTGTATAGACAGTACAGTTGGGATAGATAATGCTGTGCTTCTACATAATTCTATGAGAGGCAAGATCTGCACTAATGGTGGTTGGACAGGATATTATGTCAGCTTCTAGTACTACGGTCAACCACTAGGAAAATAATTATTGAATTTTTGATATAATTCAGGTATAAAAAATAAGATAAGTAAGCAGCTACACTCTTAATTCATTGATAAGAGATATCTGCTAAAATAACATCTGTAAATATAATATCATGTATGCACCTTGTACAATACCAAAACATTATGAAAACAGTTTGCAATGTATTAATTCATCGAATGTGTATGGTTAAGGTGTCTTGAAACTGTCTGATTGACATTTGTATTTTAATAAAATAAAAATAAATGAAAAAAAAAGAAGTGGGGATATGAATGCACATGAAGTTCTTAATGCACTTGGCCATTACAGTGAAGCTGTGCTGCACTTACACTTCAGCAGTGGACTCATGGTGACTTGTTCCAGGGGGTATTTGATTGGTCTGTGGGATAAGGCTTCTGCCACTGATATCACTCTTTGCTATGTCTTGGTTGGCCAGCATGCTGCTGTCCATATTGTAGTCTTAGATGATAAGTACACCATGTCTGCCACTGGTGACAGGACCATTAAAATCTGGGGCACAAGCACCTGTGACTTTGTGGGCACTTTCAATAGGCACAAGCAAAGCATTGCCTGTCTCCAGTACAGGAACTGTCTGGTGGTCAGCAGATTGTCAGATAATACCACCAGGATTTGGGATATCAAATGTGGCACCTGCTTAATAGTCCTAGAGGGACATGAAAATTTGGTCTGATGCATCTGATTTAATAATAACAAGAGAATTGTCAGTGGCGCCTATGATGGGAAAATTAAAGTTTGGGACTTGCAAGCTGCTTTGACCCTCAAGCCCCAGCAAGCATATAGTGTTTGTGCACGTTGGCGGAACATTCTGGTGTGTTTCAGCTGCAGTTCAATGAGTTGCTTTGGGATTTCTTAAATGTGCCTCCCAGTGTCCAGAATGAGACACGCTCCCCCTCCAGCACATACATTTCTCCAGATATCAGTCTGCACGTTTACCCTTTCCAGGGTTTTCCAGTCTTAAACTACTCAATATGTGGCTTCTAAATGCCTAAAGGAGTTTGTTCACAGCTGAGTTATGAAGCTAGAATTGCTTCTAGATGCTGGGCAGATGCAAAGTAGCCTCATTCTTCAAGTACCAATATTTCTCACCTCTGATCCTGGCTCTGTTTTGAGAAGGACACTTTAGCTTCACCAACTTCCAGTAGAACAGAAGCCTACTTCCTATCCCCATCAGTCAAAAAAAAAAAAAAAAAAAAACCACTAATGCTTGAAATGTAAATCTTTCATATTCAGGAATATAACAGTGTGTTTTACAGAAGTAAATCAACCGTCAAGAGAAAACTCGGCCTCTAATTTATAATCCTTTGCATTTTGGTCTGATATTAAGAAGCAGCATTTTTCTTCAGTGAAATTTTGGATGCCAGACACCTACCCAGAATGTCCAGGGCTTTCCTTTCAGAAATTATCCTTCTCCTTTCAGCTGTCTAAGTCATTATAAATTTTGACTTATATTGGGAATATACATGGTGGACAATGGAAAAATCTCTTTGAATTATCTTAGTAATACTTTTGGAATTGCTTTCAGTACCAGTTTCTTTTAATTAAAAAACTATAAGATAACTATATTATATCTTCATAGGTAGTATAGCTCTTTTCTTTTATTAGCTGTTCTCTGCTCCCAACCATCTCCTGATATTTGGTAGAGTAACACATTTATCATGTGCTTTCCTCCTCATTTAAATACTGTATCCACATATAGCTATAATGTCCATAACAGTTTAACCTCAAGGTTGCTGGAGTCAGGCCCCTTGTGCCTGAGACACTAATGCAGAGTGTAATCACACCTAGCCATGGGCTGGCCTCGAGAACCTAATACCAGGGCTGATGTGTTAGACCTAGAACCCTTCCTGCAGTATTCCTATGATATTTTTCTTTTGTCACTGGTGTGTATGTGTGTGTGTGTGCTGTTTTTAATGGCAATCTTGTTTTAAAATCTGATTTCTAAATTTTTAACACAGATATGTTTTATTTGTTATGTAAAATATGCACTAGAGAGGTACCTTAAATTTTTATTTTCTCATAAGTACTCCTGAATATTAGTGGTCATCTCCCATGCTGATCACTCGGCTTCTTTGTCACAAGTCATCTTTCTGTGCAGCCATAACCCGGAGAAGGGAAGAATAAGAGCAGGGCCTCCTGCTCTGCTACAGGGACTGTTGTGTGTAGGAGGATGTAGGGCAGAGCAGGTTGCTCCAGAAGTCAGTGTGGAGGGCAGGGCTGTTCCGAGTGGAATCCCATCCCAACCAACTCTGCTGTCACCTCTTGCCATGGCCCCTGCAGGCTTTCAAAGCTCTCAAGTGCACTTCAGCCCAAACCTATAATGGCACTGTCACTTCTATCATGCATAGAAAGGATGTTGGCATTCATTTTCCTCCTTCAGTATTAGGTTTTGATTTGCCCCTTGCCATTGTTTCCAAAGATTAAGCAGCATCAATCCCATTTTAAAGAACCACCAAGTCACCTCCTGTGAATGTACCCTCTTCCAGAAGCACATTCTATCTCTCTCTAGAAAAGGCCTCTCTGCCCTATTTGTCCTTTGCATTGAGAAGGGTGTGGGGATCAATACGTGTGCATAGTCTTTGTTTGTTAAGTTGGCTTAGCTTTTTAATTTTTCTCAAATATATCCTTCTTGCTCATATCCTACTAATTTCTGTTTTTATTGAGGTGTAATTTCTTTCTTTTTTTTTTTTTGTGGAATCAGGGATTGAACTCAGGCCCTTGTACCTGCCAGGGAAGTGCTTATTCCACTGAGCACTCTCCCTGGCCCTTAATTTCTGTTTTTGAGAGGTTGAGTCTCAAGAGCATAAAGATCCATTCATAAGGTAGATGCATGTGTGACAGTGTTTGTGAAAGTAATTTGACAACAAATTGATGGCTCTTCACATTACAGCTTTTTTGCCTGACTGGCAAGGAATGCCCAGGGGGAATGGGGAAGGAGTGGAGGTGATATTTTGGAACAAATTGATTTATTTAATTGTTTTTTGCATGTTTAATATCAAAGTTCCTTTTGTTCTTGGGAAAACACGGCCTTGGAATAAGCACACAACCTTTGTATTTTGTCTACTGAATTATCATAGGGGACTTTGACACCCAAAGAATTCTGACTTTCTAGGATTACAGTGATAATTACTGGCTATACTCAGGACTTTGTTTTGCTAACCATAATTGAGCAACTGTAAATTACTGCTATATTAGTGTTTTAAAACACTGGGATTGTCTAATTCTAACTTGTAATTATGTTTGCCAATTATCTGTTTGAAATACATTTGTGTCTGAGCAGCTTTTGAAACTATTAAATTGTACAGATAGTATCATGACATCTTTGTTCTGTGGAATGTGTTTAATAAGACAAAAAGGATGACTTTTGTCCAATAACTTGCTAAGTAAATCAAGTATGAATATTATACAGTACACCTAATCTGGCTTCTTGCAATTGTTACTTCAGGTACTATTCAAGCCAATACTCTTAAGTGTTACAATGCTCTAATGTTGTATTAAGAAACTGTCATATACTATCAAGAATTCAATGATGTACCATTAAATTTTATAGATTTAAAAAATGGTGTTAACCCAATAAAGAGAATTTTACTTCATTTGTCTTCAAGACTTTGAGAGTTAATTATATTCACATCTAACTTTGTACTAGATCTAATCTTCCTATTTTCCTCACTAAAATTTAATGTGATGATTCATGGACCCTGGAATTACTCAGCAAATAATGTTCATATTTTTGTTCATCTCTACTTTGAGGATGTCATAGTTTTTTGGGGACAGTGGGTATGTCATATGTGATGTCTCAGATGCACCCTAAACCTTTTAGTACATGGTTGCTTCACACATTTTCACCTCTGATGCTGACTGGAGTAACTTGCTCATTAGGGTATTCAGTAGGCATCTGATGATAATTATTATGACTTACTAATTAGTTTACTGATGTGCTTTTTGGTTTTGGTTATGGATGCTGGATAAACAAGTCTAATGATACCTTTAAATTTCAGTGGGGAAATGATCCACATTTGAGTATTTAGGGGTTTGTGCAATACAAGATAAATCTGTCAAGGATTCTTGTGGAATTCCATATTGCTGAAAGAGGGAGGGGAGAGCATGCTCACTGCCCTGGCCCTTATATCTCTTAGGATCCTTCATAGCTTTATCTGCAAGGTTTTGTTTGTTCAAGACTAGTTGGATATAAGATGAAACAAACATGAGGACGATTGTAAATGGAGGACTGTTTCTAGTTGACTTCCTGTTTTATTTTGTAGTACCTTGTTTGACTCATGGCTCAAGATTTTATTCTCGAGAAAGTAGCCAAGTAAACAAGGATGAGAAATTTCAGTGTCCAGTCCCAATGATATAGCCTTAGTCATATATTTATAAATATTAGCTTATAAAGGATTCATTTTATATGCCAACTTCATGCACAAAGAAGCAGTAAAGTCAGAGGAGTCTGATAGTTTCAATAGGAATAATAAAAATGTACAGTAGAGTAAACATATTGCTGTTGAAACAAAATATATATTTTGATGAGTTCTCATTAGCAATTATCTTGGCAACCCAAATGACTTGCAGACAAAAATAAAGTGTAGAATGTATGCTTCAGAATGTACAAACTTATTTCTAAGTCACTCAGGGTAGATGTCATGTGTATCTGATAGCGAATTAATTGCTGGCTCTCTAAGAAGCCCTGAGATTTAAAAACCTATAAAGAGGAACACACAGTCCTCCAAATAAAAATGAGTCCATTGTGTGAAGACATTACAAAATTTAATAGTTGAATATTAGACTTCCAGACATTTTCATGCTCATAGGGCAACAATATTTGGGAAATTCAACCTTATGTCTGTCCTGACAAGCAAAAGAGAAACATTTTAATGCTGATTTATAAAAGTGAATAATTTTACTAGAAAGAAATAGACAAATGATAATGCCTGACTCTATTACAAGAGTGTATTAATAGTAATCGGTTTAATTCATTGCACAAGGGAGACAAATCAGTTTTCCTGTACCATTGCGTACTTAAAATTCATAATGTGCCAGGCATAGTGGTGCATATTTGTAATCCCAGCATGATGGGAAGCTACTTAGTGATTCAACAAGGCCAAGATCCTCAGTTGGGCAAATTTGTGGCCCTATTGTGCTAACCCTGCTAATGCCAGGGGTAGCCTGAACATATTCATAGAACCTAGTATGGCACTGCAGAATTTGAGCAACAGGGTTATTGGGCATATCTGTTCTCCAAAGAGCTCATATGAAAGGAAGACACAGCTGAGTGTTTCTCACATGGCAGACTATTTCCCAGGAAATAGGGGAGCTTTTCTTTCTGATCAAGATGATGAGCCTTTCTAGTCAACAACTGGATGAAGACACGAAGCTTTTTTTTTTCTTCCCCTCACAGTAGGAAGGTGGTATCACATGACTACTATGCCTGTGCTTTCCTAGCTGTCTCTTAAAATGCATGAATTCATTATCCCAGGTCAGTTGAAATTTCTGATAATGAAAGGGCCTAAACCAGCAAGACAATCAAAGGAAACCAGGTGGAACAAAGGAACAGGAGAAAGCAGTAAGCCTATGTTTTCCAAAAGAGAAAAAAGAAAAGCAGGGTACTTGAGAGTGTTCCCCACATTAGCCAGCTTTGGGCTCAGCCTGCTCAGGCTGCCATAACTAAGTGTCATGGGTTGTGTGTTTTGAACAACAGGCATCTATTTGTTAGTGTTCTGGATATGAGAAGTCTGAGATCAAGCTGGTAGTTCTAAGAGTTTTTGGTGCTGATTCTTCCTGATTTTCAGAGGGCTATCTTGTTAAGGTGTCCTCACATGGCCTTTCTTCTCAGTGTGTACTCACAAGGATTTCTTTCTTTTCTTCTATTTATAAGGTTACCAAAGCAAACAGGGAACTCCATTATTGCTACTTAATTTAATCTTGATAACCTCCCAGAGTCTAATCTCCAACTATCTTCACATTGGAGATTGGGGTTTCAACATATGAATTGGTGGGTGTGGTACAATTCGGGACAAAGTAGCCTAACAGCCTTAACTCCTTTCTTGAGTTTTCAAGGAAACTTTGGGGTACTGGATATACTGAGGGTTTTCAGAGTCAGAAGTGAGTATAGAGGAGGGTTGAGCTGCCTGGCAATTGGACTGAGATGAGTAAGGTGGCAACCAGAAGTCCACAGCTAGAGCCAACCCATAAATCCAAAAAAAAAAGAATTAAATCAAAATGAAAGCAAAGAGACTGTGCTGAGATGGGGCTTGTGATGTGTCTTCTCCTCCATGTGTCTACATGTTTATTTTTGTGCCAGCACTGAGCTAGTTTTATTACTCTAGGTTTGTAGTAGACCTTGAAATCTGAGGTGATAATCCCTCCCACTTTGCTTGTTTTGGTCAAAACTGTTTTTGTTATTCGCAATTACTCCTGGTTCTTCACAAATTTTAGGATTGCTGTTGTATTCTAATAGGAATTGCATTAATCTATATATCATGTCAGTTAATATGATCATCTTGATAATGATTCTGCATATCCAGATATTTTTTTCCTTTTCAGAGTGCTATTGTTTTTACTCTAGAAGTTTTTAACTTCTTTAGTTAGTATGATTTCTTTTCTTAAGCTAAGATGAATAATATGAATGGGTTTGCTTTCTTGATCTTTTTCTTCCCAGTTCATCATCGGAATACAAAACTATGAATATTTTACGTTCACGTTTCCATCTTGTTGCTTTGTTGAATTTTTCTTCTGGCAGAGCCTCTTAGGGTCTTCTATGTAAGGATTTATATCATGTGCTAATAAGGATGGTTTGACTTCTTTTGCTAGTCAAGTTTCTTCTGCTTAAAGTTTGAATACAGTTTGAAGAGGAATTGGGAGAATGGACACCCTTGACATTTTTCTGATTTTTTTTTTTTTTTTGTCTTTTTGAGACAGGGTTTCACTATGCAGTTCAGGCTGGCCTTAAGCTCACTTTGTAGCTCAGGCTGGTCTCGAACTCACAACAATCCTCCTGCCTCAGCCTCCCAAGTGCTGGGATTACAGGCATGCGCCACCACGCCCGGCTCATTTTTCTGATTTTAGAGAGAATGTTTTCCACACTTC
>PVKA01033611.1:0-24212 GCA_004027165.1 Ctenomys sociabilis
ATTGTTTTTTATTTAAAAAAAAAACTTACATGTTTGTATCTGGTAATCTGAAAAACTAATTTGCACATAGCATCATGTAATACGGCAACCACTGATGGATTCCTATTATTTTGCTTAATGACATTTTGTATCATGCATAATGCTGTTTTCTTCTATTGCTATTTTGTGTTCTTTAAAAATAATAATAATAAAGAAAAAAAAGAGTGAAGCATCAAATAAAGTTAAAAATGTCTGTTTTTCTAACTAAAAAATGAAAGTATTCATATATGATAATCATGGGCATGATAGGGTCAATATTTCTGCCATTAGTTTTCCTTTCCATTTACTCCTAGCATATTGGGAAGGCATCACCTCATAGCTCATGTGACTTTGTAAATAGAACTATGCTGAATTTACTTACAACAAACAAACTACTTCTCTCAAATGTTATCATTGTCCTCATTTTAAAAATAATGATAACTACACCAAAAGGTATTGTTAGAACACCACATAATCTATTAGTTGTATAAAAGGAAGTCAAACTCAGTTAACTCCATTCTTAATCGTGCAGAACCACACAGGATTATAGTGCCAGTTCTCTGTACAAGGTTCCTCTTGCCCTGTGGGATCAGGGTCGCTGAACTCACCAGCACTCCCTACTTGACTGTGTGTCCTGGTGTTGAGGCTTCAAATGCTCAGAATAAGGAACTCCTTTGCCTGATTTGCATGAATGTGTCCTTGGACTAGCAGCTGTTCCAATGGAGCATCAGTTATTAATACAGAGTCACATTTACTAACTTTCATGCATGTGTATGTGTGACTATTTAGCTTGGGTCTGTGTGTGTAATTATAACCAGTATTTGAAAACCCAAACTAAGACAGATACAAAATTAAAAACTAAAACATGGAGAAAAAAATCTATAAAATACTTTAGAAACTTTATTATAAAGGGCACATAAGTAAACTGTTAATACACTTTAGTAGTACTGTATTAATAACAAGGAAGCTATTTCATTACACTTTCAATAGGCCTGGATTGGAAGAAACTAAATAAGTGCTTTCTCTTATATATCCTTGTTCAGTTCTCTAATGAAGTACTAGATTCATTTTTCCTCCTATACAAGAGAGCTGGTCTGATTTCATTTAGATGGCATAGGTCCTAAACTACAAACATGGAATCAATTTGCTAGATATTTCTCTGCTAAATGAATGTGCAAGACTACTAGAAGGTTCTAGATTCTATATTCAGCATCAAGAGGGCAAAATTTTCATCTCTCATTGTCCCACCATGGCGAATTTGTACACTGAAGGGTATGTAATTTGCTGACAACCATAAGTCTTGAATTTCCACTACACAATTTAGTACATGAATATTAACTGCCTGTTTTGCTCTATAATTAATTATTATCAATGGGCTTTGCTTGATTTCTCTATGTGAATCCTTAAGGGAGAAATCTCCCAATCTCTTCTTAGAACAGAAACTCAATAAATACCTTTTGATTGGCTGCTTAAAACTTTTCTACGCATTATACAAATATATTTCAAGAAAAGTTGACAGATCTGACAAACATTTTCAAAAGACAAAATTCTGATGAATCACTGGCCCCTTCAAAATAGATTTGCAAAGAAAGATGTTACTTGAACTCTAAGAGTACTCGACCCACATAATGTACCTAATGATACGTGACTTGGGTGTAAGAATCAGAACATTTGCTTCCTCTTATTTAGTTGTCAGTGAGCAGAAGTCTTTTCCCAAATATTCTTAAAATGCTCTTGGCTTTTAAAAATTCATAATTGACCTTTTAAAACTGGAATTTAAAAAAAGGTTATCTATAAACAGTAGATCACAAACTGCAAAATTTGCAAGTTAATCAAATTAAAATTCAATGCATGATTTTTAATTAGGTCTTATCAATGTAACTCAGCAGTTTGAAATGTTAACACATTAAGGCCGGTCTAGCTAGTGAAAAAAAATTAGAGGCCGTCTTTATTAAAATCAAGTTGAATATAAACATATAATATGCCATTGTTTATTCTCTCAAGTCAAGGGAGCTTAAGGTAGATAATTTGCATGGCCAAGAGGAAAGGAAATACATTAGGTTTTTGGTGGTGAGATGTAGTCACCAAGTGGAGTCTAAGAGTTTCTCCTGCTGCTGTCCACTCTGGCCAAGTACAATCTCCAGATTTTTTCTGTGGGATCCAAACTGGGAAGATTTGCAATTAAAATCTAGAATTCCTACCCTTCCTACCATGCTTCCAGCCTAACACTTGTGATTAATGAAATAAGCTCTCCCTACTGAAATGAAAGTGCAAGTCACTTATATAAGTCAGAAATCATAAAAGAGATGTAAATTCCTTCTTCAACCTAAAACTCCAAGAACATTGGCTATAATTATTCTTACCATCTCCAAACAAATGACAAAATGAGTTTTGAAGCATAGAGGATCCAAACCAACAGGTATTCCTTTCTTAGACATACAGCAAATGTCAAGCACTAAAGCTTCAAGGGCAAAAAGGTTTATAAATAATTAATGAAGAGCTAAATCCCAATATGCCTATTTCTTCTCACTTGGTTTTAAAATAGGGTAATAAATGCAGGCAGATAATGGGTGTATCCTTTGTTTCTGACTAGTCTCAGACTGTAAAGTGAACTGAAAACTTGAGTCTGTTCTCCCATTAATTTTAAAAAAAAAACTCTCATGATTGTCTGCGTTCTCTAGATTTTATAGGAAAGTGATTTGGTCAGACTGGCAAGCACTACCACTACCAACTTCATCGCCAATAATCATTGTCTAATTATAGGATCAATTTTGGCCTAATACTGTTATTACTAGGCTTTGAAAAACCTGCATTTCATCCTTCCATATTCTAGGAGATGAGACATGGGGTAGTTAAGAAAGTCATCCTGAAGTTACCCAAGTTTGCTAAGATATATTTTAAGAGCAAGATTTTATGACTCCAAATAATATATTTTAGCATCAAGGTTAACTACCTAGACATTGTTTTATTATTTTCCATAATTTTATTGAAGAACAAATAGCAATGTCACAATTTCAAGTCAAGTTAGTAGAACAGATTCCATGATATTCTACTGCATATTGTTTTCATAGTATTTTTTGTTGTACAAGGTACATACATGATGTTCTATTTACAGACACTCCTAGAGCAGATGCCTCTATTCATTGAATTAAGAGAATGTAGCTGTATACCTATCTTTTTTTAAAGCTGAATTATAGTACAGTTTCAATAATTAATGCTTTTTACATTGTTATCTTTCCAGTAGTTATCCATAGTACAAGAAGCAGAGAGGATATCTGTCCAAACACTATTTTTGCTAATCTTGCTTCTCATAGAATTACACAAAAGTAATGCATATTTATCCTAACCTTAGACATTGTTATTGACCAACTTTAACTATGTTAATCTGTGAAGAAAGTTTATAACACTCAATGCCCAGAACTGACGGAAAAGAACCTCTATGTACTGTGATTCCCACCATGTCATCCATTTCCATTTGTTCTCTGATGCCTCCTCAAAACTTGTAGACAAGCCTCAGTTAGGGACATAGAAAGGAAGTAAGAAATACTTTAATTCTAGAATTTGAGAATTTAAGAAATATTGGAGGAAAGTAATAAAGGCTTAGCTTCCACTCTAAAGACTCTTTAATGTTGCATCTTCTGACAGGAAAAATTTCTCTGAATAAAAATACACATGGCCATTACTGCTTAGCACCTACTTCACAGTTCTGACCAGTTTAATCATATTTCGCTGGTGAAAAGTTCGGCCATCTATCATCTCAGCAATTGGATGCACCCTCTTATTTCCGACTTAGCAGCCATAATTCCAGGCTTTTGATTTGTCATCATCTAATTACAGGCTACAGCAAGCTGACTCAATAAGTAAGGCTGTCTGCTGCAAGTTAGTAACGCAGATCACATAATGGTCCTTCAAGACAAGTTAGCAAGAGCTGGGTTAGTGGAGCCCTTTTATTCCTACTGTCATGAACCATGTTCAAAATTCATATTAAAAAAAAAAAACTTTCAAGCAAAGACAACAAGGTAAAGCAACAACAAAAAAAGATAATAATAGGGAATCCACTCAATTTTTTTTTGACTCATGACCACTGCCTTGAGATGCAACACAAGTAGGTAAAATGAAACAGGTGTATGCTAGGCTTAATCTTCTTTGTGGACCAGTTGAACCACGTGGATGGGAAAGCCATAATAAAGTAAAGTGGGGGTTATATTACAAGCTTTGGTCTTTGATAAAAGTGAGGCAGTTGACCTAGGGCTTTGTCAGCACTTCCTTGCAGTCTGTCTGTGAAGTGAACTTTGAATTAATTAATGTGCAGATGAATTGCTTAAACTTACCCTTTGTCACTGACATAAAAGGCTGGTTTTTCTTCACAGTAAATATGGATTTTACTTGATTGATGAAATTGTTTGGTGTTATGCCAACACATTCTCAAGAAGATTCTTGCTTAAAAATCTCCTCTAGTTTTAATATTTAGGGAAGATTATGCAGTTTGCAAAGAATTTCAGAGGGAGGGGATCTATACTCTCATCTGTCTTCTGCTGCAACTTCATGTGATCAGAAAGGACTTCTGTTCCAAAGGATGGTGATTATTAGAACGATCTTTTCTTGAGTGCTTAGTTCATAGTAAATATTGTGCATATTAGTTTGTAAATATTAAGTGTAATTCAAAAGAATACTATCAGGTCTATTTTTTCACACTGCAGGAAATAAAGGGTCTGCAGGTCAAAACTGAAGCACAGCTCTGAGTGTGGTCCTAATGCTAGGTTTTATAATTCAAACCCAAATTTGTCTACAATAAAATATACCATGTGAACCTCATCTAGATTCTTTGATTTTGAGTGAAAATAATAGGGCACAACACACATCACACAACAAAGTTAGGTTTTAGGCAAAGTATCTTTCTTGACTCAACATTTTCTTTGAGTTCTCTCCATTTTTAATCTTTGATGGGCTGTTTTCTACCTTATTTCATAAATGCTAACGCAACATAGAAATTCCTAATCCTCATCCTATAGTATTACCCTTTTTCAACTTCATTGTTCATATTTACAATTTTCTTTACATAGAGAATTAGAATACCTAATTCTTAGTTAGACTATAACTTTACTGTTTTCATTCAGTAAAAAATGAAGCTTCAAAGAGGAGCAAATTTATCATCTTCTGTGCAATCTGTTAGGATTTCATCACCTACCTTGACAGCATATCTATCCAGCAAGAGACACAGCTAACATAGATTGCTCTTCACACCATTTATGCAGGTTGATCATGTCATTGGGTATTGATAAAGACATGGCATATTTCTATGACTTTGCAGTTTCTTTCATTATGACACAGCAGAAGATTTAGCTCTAGCAATAGGTAAGTATGTGGGGATGATATTTTTATCTGCTGATGACCTTGAACCAATGTCTTCTTGACACCCACACAACCTAGCCAGAATACTGAGATATAAACCATCAAGCAAAGGAAAGTCCTGATACCCTGTTAAGAGTGTTTGCAAGCTTAGAGATGTGAATTACAAGAATGGTGAGTGTGGCACACAAAATATAAGCCATGTCTTCTGTTTATCAAATCATGATGCCCAGTCCAACTAAACTCCATTCCACACATTAAAGTTTGCTTCAATACAGCTGCTGTTTCAAGTGACTGACAAGAGGAGAGTCAAAAGCAGTCAGTATCACTAGTGGTTAGTTGCACTGTATAAATGCGAATTGCGACAGACGGCACCACCTGGGAGCACTGTGACCCAACTCCTCAAATCTCAAGTCTCCAAATCCTGACCTTCAGAAATGTTCTCCACCTTTCCGGGGAGCACAGCCCCTGTGCATGAACCAGATCACAGTTCTGTGCATCACTCACCCGCGCACTCTGGCCTGCGATGAGCTGGTCGTCCTCAGTCTGGACACTTGTCCGGCTACGCACATCATAATCTTCCTGCTCAAAGTCAGAATCATCTTCCAGTTCTTCCGGGGTCTACATATCAACAGGAAAAGAGAACAATTTACAAAATTGTTAAGATTTTTTAAAGAGATAATTTCCACTTTGAATACTTGTTCATTACAAAACACTAAAGAGCTCCTAGACAGATGTGATAAGGTCCTAGGTGTAGTAAAGACTGCATGAGTGAGAATTGATTTGGAAAATATTTCCAGCCTACTAAATATATTATAACATTAAAAATACATAAAAAATAAAATTTAAACCCCTAATTCATCTAGCTTAGGTCCTTTCTTCCTCACTAAACAAAAGGAATTACAATCACCAGGCCAATGCTCAGAAGTCTTAAAATACTTGGTGTAGTCACTAAACCGTGAGGTATAAAGATTCCAGGCAGACTCTTCAGTCAGGAGTGAGTACGACCCCCTGAGTGACCAGGAGCAAACTGCTCAGCCTCTCTGAAATTCAACACTCTCCTCTGAACATTGGTGTTCAGAATAGTAGCTGTCCCCATTGCTGCAGTGAAAATTAAGCAATTAATCACACAAAAGTAGACCTTTAAAAATATTTCCTATCATTATTTCATAGCTTTTAAAATATATTCATTCCACATATTTTTTAAATCAATTACAGATTACAATGGTGCCACAATTTCCAAATGTAATGCGTTCCACTATTCTTGAAAAAATAGCCACATTCATGTTCATGCATAAAAGATGGGCACAGGCATAGTCTTCAACTGATGCAGAGTCAGCAAACAAAAATAAAACTTTTCCAAGCACTTCTATTTTGAACCAAATTTTTTGCAAATAGAAGCACTCATTAACTGAGGTACTAATGTAGGGAATATCCATTATAGTGAAAAAACCTTCCATATGTAATAACAGCTACACTCAAATGATCCCAATAAAAGGGAGAAAATCATTGTTCAAAGAATTTAAGCACTGTGTCTCATATGCCTGAATTATTTATCAACATAACCAGAATTTAGACTTAAATGTATAAGCATGCCTAACTCCAAATACACTGTATATTATTTGTTATTGTAATGGGGGTTGTAGTTATTTGTTTGTACAACTTTTTTTTCATATTATAAGATAGACAACAATGGAACTGTCATGGGGCACATAGGGCATATTGGTAGCTTATTCTATGTCTAGATTAACATTTTTGATCTCTAATGTCTGTTGGAGAAAAGGTATGAATGAGAGTCAGCATGCCTTTCATCCCAGCAAGCTAAAAGGCTAGGGGAAGGATGGATTTCAAGTTCAGCAAGGCCTACTATTAAAAATTGAAAGGGTGTGAATGTACCTTTGTGCAGAAGCCTTGTTGAAGCCTCAGTACCACAGAGTAAGAGAGAGAAGGAGAGAGGGAGAGAGGGAGGGAGGGAGGGAAGGAGGTAGGGAGGTAAAGAGAGAGGAAATTACTCCTATAATGTCAATACTACTTTTTCCATTTTATAGGCAAATATATATATATATATATATATATATATATATATATATATATATATATATATATATATATATATATATATTTTTTGTATGATAACTTATACACAAAGCATTTTCAGTTGGGCAATTTAAACTGTGCACTCTAAACTACTGTGCTCTGATATCCTTAAAAGGACATGTTCAGATGTTCAGGAAATAACAAAGATGGTGTACCAGGACAACAGGGGACAGAAGTTTGAGAGCTGCAGCTCATCAGTCAACACAGAATCCTTGTGCTCTGCCTTTCAAAACAACAGACCACAAGCACCAGCAGTGGTAAGGATGTGGTAGCCTGGTCCTCATCCATGACACATTCTTATTGTCCTAATCCCATTGGCTGCCTCCCTACAATCCAGTGCAGTTATTGGTGGAGCCTTGAGATGGGTCAGTCATGGAAAAAATGAAGTGCTTCATGACAATATCCCATTATGCCTCACAAGTTTCCATAGTATAGAACTTTACACTTGTTCTTTTTTCCTCTTTCTCACCATCAATTTTATTAATATTCTCTCAGTCATCTACACATGTTCAATTTTCTTTCACAGGAGTATTAGAAGAATGAGAAAGAAAGGAGTTTTGCTCCAAAATTCTGTTAATTATTTGGCGGCTGGAGTATGCAGAACCTGGCCCAAATCGCTGGTCACATTTTATGGTGGACAGAGATCATATTCTGTGCCTATCTCTCACTCTTCTGGAATGTACTGAGAAACAATTACAGCAAGTTGGTAAATTCTGCTGACAGAAGAGATGACAAGATTACAAGCACTTTTCATCATTAGTTCAGGAAAGAGAAAGAGAAAAGCAAAATTAAAAACCTTAGTGGACAGAAAAGAACCAGATTAGGCCAGGTCCCTAGCACTGTGTCCAAATAGCTCAGAGACCTGTGTGTCAGGTGCTTCCGTCAACAGCAAGCCCAGCAATGGAAGGATCATCATGAGGAGCTTGGCTTTACATGACAACAGCCTCAGATCTGAAGCAGAGAAATTATCTTAAATAGGAAAGTAATAACCTGCATGTTGGCCCAGGGGACTTGTGTGATTTAGACTTCAGCCTTATATTCACGCTTATGTCTTTGGAAAGTCATTCAATTTCTTTGCTTCCTTGTCTCCTCATATATAAAATGGAGATTATAATCGCTACTGCAGGAATGACTAAATGGGGGCTGGGGAGATGGCTCAGTGGAATAAGTGCTTGCCTGACAAGCGGAAGGGCCTGAGTTCAATCCCTGGTTCCACCAAAAAAAAAAAAAAAAAAAAAAAGGAATGACTAAATGCAGCTACATGTACATGAAGCTCTCATAATTAATTAAAGTTATAAATGATATTGATAATTACTATTTTTAATAAAACAGAACACCTAATAACTAAAATAGTAGGCATTGCATACCACTCGCTGGGACAGACAGCGAATTTAATTCTCAGTGAAATAAATTTCTGTAATCTCTATTTTGCAGATGTGTGAGCAGGCCCAACATCATTAAGCAGAATATCTATGGCATCACACTCAACAAGTGGCAGATTGGGGGACAATTTGAAGGTTCCAGAGGCCATGTCATTAACCCTCAGAAATACCACCAACATAGATGAATTTTAAACATTTTCATGTCCCTGAAACGCACAGCAAATCCACCCAAGCTTTTCATATAAATAGTTCTGTGCATGTGTAGTTGACTAATTGCTTGTAAATGTGTCTCCTACTACTCATGCAGTTATTTTTTTGAATTACTCAATTCTGGAAGTATGAGTATTTATTTCTCATTCAGTCAAAGACTTCTGTTTATTAAAGGAAACACACAGAATTAGCGATTTTTCACAAATTGTCCCAGAGAGATCAGATTTGATTTTTAATGTTTTTTTTTTTGTTTGTTTGTTTTAAATTTGTTTCAGGGTCTCACTACGCAGGTTGGACTCATAGTGATTGTCCTGTCTTAGACTCTCCAGTGATGGGATTACAGGCATGTGCCACATGCCAAGCTTTGGGGCTGGCACAGCATAAGACACTGGGTATAAAATTCAGGTCCCTGCACTTGCGAAAGCAGGGACTTAGAATGCTGAGCTATCTCCCTAGCCCCAGGTTTGACTTTGAAGGTAAAGAAAAAAATGTTTAAATGTACTGTTCACTGGAATGAGACTTCAGATGGAGGAGTAAGCCTCAGCTCTTTTCTGAGGTATTCCTAGACAGGTCTACTTACAAGAAATAAAAAATCACTCTCTGTAAGTTACTACTCTATCAGGTTGTGGCAGCGGATCTGACCTACAGAATGGCACAAAGTATCTAGCTGCCAGAGGTTTTCTCCTACAATTCTATAATTTATATCCATCAATTTATGCTTATTAAAGAGACTCAAGACTGCATCTGGCCCAGAGACACACTACACAACAGTTTCCACACAGGATCAATCTCCAAGCTTCCTGTATTCAATCTCTACGACATCCTCTTGCTACTGCTTGTGTCATGCAGTCATGGTGATGGGGTGCACTTCAGAGGTGGCTGTATCTAGAGTGTGTGATTACTTAATCTTTCCACTGCTTGATTTGGCCTTGTTCTGGCTAGAAATAATGGCACGAGTGACATATAAATATAAATACTATATAAATATTAGGGATAGAAAGAGGGCTAGTCCTCTCTCGCTTGCCTTGTTATAGAACGTTTTTATTCTGTGTTGCCCCTGAAACACTACCCCTCTTCAGAGCAGCCAACTATAAACTGAACTTGCTATAAATGGTGAACCAAATAAACCTTCCCTCCTTTAACTTTGAGTATGTGGATGCTTTCTTACAAGAATAAGAAAAATAACAAAGGTAACTCCATAGGGGCACAACATGACAAAATGTTGAAGGATGTAGAGATGTCTTACCTTGATATCTCAAGAAATAGTTGCTTCATCTGTATTTAAAATACCTGAGTTGGGGCCAGCCAGATAGCTTAGTGGATTAAAGCACCTGCTTAGGCAGGCACAAGAGGTAGGGGTTTGATTCCCATACTGTCATGCTGACCCCGTCCCCGAGGGTCCTGCTGATATTGGGTGTGGTGGTGTGCACCTGTAATCACAGCACTTGACATGCTGAAAAACAGGAAGGATCACTACGAGTCTGATCTGCGTAGTGAGACTCTGTACTAAATACATTATAAATAAATAAACAAATAAATAAATAAATGAAATACCCAAGTTGTCAACAACTTAAGTACCAGTCTGGAAAGTGCAAGGTCCTGAGTTCAATCTCTGGTATTGCAAAAACAAAAGCAAACAAAAAAACATAAAATAGCTGAGTTGAAACAAGCAGAAACAAAAGAACTCATCTAAATGGTAAAAATCATTTAAAGCAAAAGTTCAATTGTGTATGAGAATTTGTTGGAAAGAAGGAAGGAAAATATAATTTGGCAGGAGATACAGAATGACATACTGGGAAGAATTCCCCAGAAGAGATCTATTCTATTGGAATGGATTTTTTTTCCATTTATTTTTATTTTATTAAAATACAAATGTCAATCAGACAGTTTCAAAACACCATAACCATACAGAGTCGATGAAATAATACATTGCAGAGTAAAAAAAAGAAAATCAAATTAGAGATCAAAAATCATATTTTAAAAAAGTCTCACAAGTAAAAACCAAATGGCCAGAAGTACTGCATCTCTACCTGAAATTACTCTGGAAATCTCCTAATTGCTCTCTCTGCTTTGATCTCTGTTCCCTACATTATAATCCCAAGAGCATAGCCACAATCCCATAAATATACTAGCATGTGAGTGAGTCAGTACTATCCCCATGTTCATGACCCTCCAACACTTCCATCTCCTTCACCTTGACTCTCAGGCTTCCTGAACAACTCCACACTCCAGCCTTGGTGGCCATCATTTCCCCTCTGCCTGAAACACACTGACTTCCAAACTTTTTTGGCTTATTCCCTCCTTTTTCTCAAAGTCTCTTCAAATGTTACCCAATCACTTACCATCTTTCATCAAATCCATGCCCAAACTGCTTTCTCTCTTCCGTTTTCCCATGGCACATATTTAGCATTCTGTCTACTCGCTTATTATTCTATATTCTACCAAAGCGATGCCAATTCCATGAAGATGAGGGCTTTTATCTATTTTGTTCACCTTGGGCTGTAGGGCTCCTCCAACACCGTGAGCCACCTATTATGCATCTGTTAGTTGAATGACAAAAACTGAATTCTCGCTTTGAAAATTATTTGCAAATAATGACAAAAAATAACCTATCCATCTAAAGGAACCCCACTGATTATTGGGGTTCCAACAACTTATACTTAGTAAGACGTTATCACACAAACAGGTTCTAAACTTATTTCAGCCTTTTATTTTCTTTTTTATTAGCAGATGTATATAGTGCAAAATGCTTACACACACTCCTTGTGTGGAGTTGATGCATGTACCTAACAGGACTGAATTCCATTTTTTCTAGTTGTGACAAATACAGACCCTTACTCTACAATTTCAAAGTTATTGGGTTACTTAAGTTCAAATCCAGTAATGAATTCCATAATGGTAATCTTCATCCTAGCTGGATGGGGAAAAGTATTTTTTTGAAAATTCCAAAGTGCTCTATCTGCGATGGTCCTTTACAGATTGTGGAGTAATTGCTTCCACTTATAGATAAGGAAAGTGATGGATAAGAGAAAATAATTAGCGTACTGATGACCCATAGATTGGTTAAGATCTCAGCTCCAAACTTCATTTCTTCATTGCCTCCTCTGGTTTCAGCAATGTTTTTAAAATGACTGTAGCCTTAGAAAAAAAAATCCTTAGTAGGTCTGCTGATTAAACAGTTACTTCAATCAACTTATCCATGTTGGTGATCTAACAAACAGCACACTGCTGCTTCACAAACCTCAGAAGCAAACTGGACACCCATTGGTTCCTAAAAGTGCTTCATTCCACAAGGATCACCACACACATAGCTCTACAGCAATACCTTATCGACAAAAATCATGTGTCAACTTGTTATCTAAACCTGAAACTCTGTCCAGCTAACACTCCACATGGGTGATAAGAGATCTCCATATATTACTCTTGAAGTTTCAGCACATCTTACAGTGTTCCAGGGAACCTTGGTGCACAATGAAATTGCAATACAGACCTACATCGGAACCCTGTCCTAGATCCTTTTTTTTTTTCTATCCTGAAAGCATCACATCTAACAAATCAGTGTGCTTCAATTATTAACAGTGAGCACAGAGCTAACATTGTAGCCCTTTCTGGTTTACTGTTAGGAGGAGGAGCTATGGTTTTGTCAAAAGTAGGCATCTTAATATCGAGATATCACTACTTCTGCCTTACCACTCATCTTTAGTTCCAATTCCAAGTCTTTAACTCTTCGTATCTTAAATGTATACTTTGTCCCCATTATTTGAAGATCTCTTGTTTATGACTATCTTCTTATTAAAATTTATTTCTCACATCTCACATTAGTACCTATGATGTTTCTATACTTATTTCCAAACATAGCAAGTGTAAAAAATTTCCATCACTCAACATATGTGACTACAGCTAACATCAAACAGCAGAGTGCTCTGCCTTATTATTTAATCTCTTATTCTATAAACAAGAGTCCTCTTCATGATCTATTTAGCATGACCTTCTTTTTGCTTTTGGTTGACAATTTGCTGCTTGAAGTTGTCCTTAAGAATGGAAGTGAGCTGTTTATTGTTTAGTGTCCTAAATTGTCAGTAGGGAATCATATCCTTCAACTAGGTTGAATATGCTTTGGACCAATATAATTAGAGGTAGTGGATGTGAGACTGATGCTAGTGTATCAATAATGTATACTAAATAAAGTGTCTTTAAACCAAACATAGGAAACACAGTTGTGTATTGAACAGCTCATGAAAACATAACCAGAGGTTCACAGTAGCCTAATTCTGTATTTATTTTAGGAAAAGTAATTTGGTATTTGGTAATTGAGTGTTCAGAGTAAATTTAGGAAGCAGTTGCATTTTTGATGAGGCTTGCCTATATGCTTCCCTGCCAGATTTGTCTACTTGTTTTCCAACTACTTCACAAGAACAATCAGAAAATTCCTACATATTTGATGGAACACATAGCCCCCAGCTTCAGTGAGAAGCACACAAAGCAGGCTTGTGAAGTAGGGGAAGTGTAGCCCTAAGTGAAAAGTGGGATCCTGGGAGATGAGGGGGGACACAAGTGGAGCATGCTGTGTCTACTTCACATGGTGGCTGGAGGTGGCATGGAGGTCTCAGATACCAACATCACCATTAAACATATATTGATTGCCAAGAGGCAAGTGGATGGAGAATTTGACCCTTCAAGTTCTTTTCAGTGTCTCATTCTCAAAACAGAAGATCTCTTTCTTTTTCAACATATAATCAATACTTTGGGAGGGGACCCACACAGGCATTCTGGAAAACAAATGGATCACCTTGCCTAATAATTATCCTGATTTTGTACAGTGGAATTTTTGTATGTAATGTACAATTAATCATTATATTGAGAGAAGAAATTAAGAAATTATTTAACTACAAAATGAAGCCATTTGTGGGCCAAAAGGAAAAGGTTTTTTTTTCAATAACAATTTGTACATAAAGTACATTTCTTTCTTCCCAAAATTTAAGTGGTGAGAAATTCATCAGATCAAATCACTCGAGATGTTGAGATGGAAAAGTGACACTTCATGTGACAACGATATGGTGTTTTATCTAAAGTTGTGGGGATTTTTTACAGCTCATGAATAAAGAAATGAATGATGGCTATAAACTTCTTCAGCCTCTCAGATAAATGGCTGTCACAAAAATATGAAGGCTAACAAAGCAGAAAAAATGGCAAGAGAGGGAATATGTCTTGAGGATTATAGTGGGGTTTAGTGCCAAATGCTTTGAGAACATAACTCTCACGGTCTATTACCTTATTTTACAAGTTAGTATGTAAAAGAGGAAATGATCTAATTTGTTATGAGCTCAAAAGGCTGACTGCTCTTTCCTCATTTGAATTTTCACATTTTTTCCTGTCCTCTTTTTATATTCAAAGGAATCTCTCAGTCTATCTCTTTCTCTCTCTCTCTCACACACACATAAACACAAACACACATATGCATAACAAATACCCATACATAAAGAAATACA
This sequence comes from Ctenomys sociabilis, assembly GCA_004027165.1. NCBI lineage: Eukaryota > Metazoa > Chordata > Mammalia > Rodentia > Ctenomyidae > Ctenomys > Ctenomys sociabilis. Next base: position 14,546 of record PVKA01033611.1, read on the forward strand.
CTTTGTGCAAGTCAAAGCATTATTATGTAAGGAAAAGAAGAAAGACAGTCATTCCCTTCCCATATCCCCAAATTTCACTTTCTAGAAAAAGCAGTAGATATAAAATGAATCAGTGTAATAAATACTATCAGAATCAGACAGAGTGATAGGTGGTTAAGAAACAGAGGTATTATGGTGAAAGAGAAAACATCTGGAGAGAACACTTCAGTGAAGTTTGACAGATAACTAGAATTTTAGAGATATAAAATAGGCCAATTAAAAGAGCAGGAAATTACAGATTTGGTATTCCAACTTTCAACTCTATATTGGTAAGTATAAATTAGCATCTCCTGATGCAAGTTATCAAATTCTATTGCCTTTGAGAATCGACCATGGCGTTGTTACGAAAATAAGACTTACAGCATAAAGACCACATCAGAAGGTGGTGCCTGGGCTTACAAGTGGAGGAGCACAAGTAAGTTAGAAGAGGACAGCTATACATAAAGAGAAAAAGGGCCTTTCTGGTGGTGCTCTGCTCCAGGCTTCTGAGTTACTTCAGAAGCATTGAGTTGAGCTCTGAATATGTCGATCAAAGAGGACCATGTCTGAGTTTCATGGATCCAAATAATCCAGGGTTTCAACAAGTATCTACCCTGCACATCTGAAATCCCCAAAGAACTTAGGATGTATTTCCCTGGAAGAACAATCCTTCACAGACACTTCTTTAAATACCTGAGAGGTCACACACAGATAATGAAGAAGGTGGCTGCATTCATACTAAAAGGGTTGTTGGAAGGTTGGTCTTAAAGGTGATGTGTTTGTTTAGGTGTGAAATCCTTCCTCTGAAAGGAGATTTCTTCTGTGAGCTCAGCAGATACAGAATGGTTTCAGTCTCAGAGACAACCCAGGGTACTGAGCGTCCAGGTAATATAGAAGGCTGCCATCTCCAGTGTGTTATGAGTAGAAAATCCACCTTGTCTGACTAAATAAGGAGTACAAGAACTTATCATGTTACATTGAATAATTAAAAAATGAAGAAGACATTAAGTGTTCTGGGTCCCTCTGGATCAGGTCTGCCTTAAAGAGGCTCCACATACCCTGATCATCAGCACGGCCTTTCTGATGTCTCGAACCCCATCATACACCAGGCGAGAAGCGTCAATGAACTCATTCTCCTCGAAAGGCTGGGGGACGTTGGCGCTCAGGGCTTCAATGGCAACCTCAACTTGTTCAGCAAAGCGAGGCATCACTAATTCAGATAAAGAAAAGAGCACAGTGTTAAGCCATTTTTCTCTTAATGTCTCTCACTGCAGCCCATGGGCAGGACTGCAGGCCCTTCTATACAGCTTGAGGTAGGCCCAATGTATGGGATCTTCATGCTGCTTACCCAGCAAAGGAACATGGTTTGTTAAAAGAAAAGGCTCATGAAGCCCTCCAAGGTAACAGAGCACCATAGATGATAGCCTGAACTGCCCTTCACAGCAGCATGTTACCAACTGAAGTGGTGGCCAGGTTTTCTTAATCCTTCAAAACCTCTTTCTCTGTTTTTAAAGAGTAGCAAGCCAAGATCCTGCTCCTGGAGTTGGTAGGATAATGCACACAAAATTATTGAATGACATCATCAATAAAGTTTTAATACCAGAGAATATGGATGGTGAATAGCACACCTTAGCCCACACAGCTTCCAAAGAGCATAATAACATAATCTTGCTCTTTCTGTCTTATCCAGTGCAAGGGCTAGAGAGGGTTTTATGATAGACATGGAAGTACTGGGTTGAACTGGGTGAGGGCAAAGAGGGGAAACACAGAATAGTCAACAGAAAGATGATTATGAACAAAGAGAAATCACTCCATTTTGTCAGGATCACTTGGTGTAAAAGAAGATGCACAGGTAAGTTTCAGAAATGCTGACACCTCTTTCTTTTCACAGGGCACCTGCACACCCCTAGGAGGTTACAGAGAATGAACTCAGGGGAATGTCTGGAATCCTTCCACTGCCTACTTAAAAAAGACTGCTGATTCCCAGATTCTCAAAAATTATAATTTAATATTTTCAACCATTATCTTGTAACAATCAATTGGCAAATAAAAGCCAGAAGCACATTTTTTTATTTACAAGGACAATAAAATAGAAACATCATTCATTTATTTCCATTTCTGAACTCTCATGCCTGATTTATCTTTCTGCTCATTTTCATCCTCCATGGAGATGGTAACATCCGTTTCAATCCCTGGCGTGAGAAGCTCTGCTTACTTGACTCTCTAAGGTCAGAGCATGTGAGATAAAGCACTCCTAGAAAATTATATTTCTACCAGAAAAACCAAACATTTAAAGCAAAAGGGAAGGAGGGTTAGAGGGATACAGAATAACATATTTTTCAACAGAAACCATCTAAATCAAAGCATAAATAATGTAAGTTCCCTTCTGCAGGTGCATTATTGTGTGTTTCATTTGGGTTTTAACCTGCATTTACATGGAAAAAGAATTGGAGTATACTGAGCTGTACTGATACAACTATGAATCAAATAAAATTGAGATGACTTATGTGCTATTATGTTTATTTGATAATTACTGTGTGTACCTCTCTCAAAACTTCACTCTGCATTCTATAAATGTGTGCAATAATTATATACTTTCAATAACATTATATAAAAAACTATACTTTCTAAAAGCATTATATTAAACTCATGTTTAGGTACTATAAATATACACAATGATTATATATAAATTTTAGATAAAGGGCCATGTGATAGCTCTGCAGCATAAGCACCTGCCTGGCAAGCACAAGGTCCCAAGTTGTGTGCAAAGCACTGCAACACAGAGAAAAAAAGAAGGAAGGCAGGAAGGCAGGAAGGCAAAAAGGTAGGCAGGCAGGGAGGCAGGCAGGCAGGCAGGCAGGCAGGCAGGCAGGCAGGCAGGCAGGCAGGCAGGCAGGCAGGCAGGAAGGAAGGAAGGAAGGAAGGAAGGAAGGAAGGAAGGAAGGAAGGAAGGAAGGAAGGAAGGAAGGAAGGAAGGAAGGAAGGAAGAAGGAAGGAAGGAAGGAAGAGAGGGAGGGAAGGATTGAGGGAGGGAGGGAGGGAAGAAGGGAGGGAGGCAGGAAGGGAATATTCCAGATAAAAATTTTAAAACTATTTCTAAAATTAATACATTAAACTGAAGTTATTTTAGGCATCCTTTTGTATTGGAACATACAGAAATCTTTTTTACATGATTGCACAATACAAATAATTGAAACTGACCTTGAGCACAACAGATTTTGTATTCACTAGACATTTGGAGATGGGTATTTTCCTTAAATAAAACTATAAACTCCTTTTCTTAAGCTGAAACTTCTGAGCCCTATTAATTCTGTTCTATTTGATGGCTAAGCTGCCATAACCAGGAACATCAATGATATCACAGCTTTCTATAGTAACAGGTGGCATGGATATGAATAAGATTGTCTGCCCATATTGAACAACTGATAAAGGATTAGCATCCTTGACACACATAGGGCATAAATATAACTGGAAATCAATAAGAAACAAGCAGAAAAACTGACAAGAGATTAGCACACTACATTCACAGAAATCTGGATTACTGATGAATATACAGTAAGATGCTTGACTTCACTCATAATTACAAAGTGATGGTGGAAACAGTGACACAATATTTTATGCTGGTAGTGTAGAGGAACAAACAAACAAAAGTGAAAAATATTGTACTCAGTGGGTAGGCAAAGGAGAACCCCTGAACACCAGGTCAAATATATATTATTTTGGCATTTTGATAAAAATCTAGCGAAATGAAGCTTTCTGGTCTCAGTGGCAAACTGCGGGGAGCAGTATATTTAAGCTATTGGGATGGCCAGGTATTAAAAAAAGAGTTGCTGATCAAGAAGGCTGAGCAATCATCCACTGGAGTCACAAGAGCGTTTATGCCTTTGTGCTTCTATAGCTACACTTGTTTCTTGTTAGGTTGCATAACCTAAGAGTTGAGAAGAAGAACATTATACAAAATGTGACAATAAAAATAACTGCTCATCCATAATCCTGTTAACAAGCAGAACCCCAGCTTTAACCTACCTCTCCCACCTCAGAGGAACCCAGGAGCAGACCCTCACTCCAACTTCAAGAGGGACCAAGCATGGAGATTTGGAGGCAGCCAGTATCAGAAAGGGAGTCCAAGGAAATGTATAGGACATAATCCAAAATGATTATTTTTGAGAAAATTTTAAATGCAGAGTACTGTGCATAATTTAAACATTGTTGAAAGGACATAATAGACTGCCTTAAATATAATATTTATCTCAGGTAGGAAGTCGAGGCATCTGTTATATTACTTCTTGTTTCTTTGGAATCTTGCAATTTTTTTTATAATTCAAATATTTTTTAAAAGTTATTCTTAGCCGGGCGTGGTGGCGCATGCCTGTAATCCCAGCACTCGGGAGGCTGAGGCAGAAGGATTGTTGTGAGTTCGAGACCAGCCTGAGCTACAAAGTGAGCTTAAGGACAGCCTGAACTGCATAGTGAGACCCTGTCTCAAAAAGACAAAAAAAAAAAATAAATAAATAAAAATAAAATTAAAAAAAATAAAAGTTATTCTCGAAATTGAATAATGGACTGCTAAACAGAGTGTGGCACAAAACTAAACAGAAACCCCTTTCATTCATAGCATTAACTTGAGACGTCTTCAGAAAGTCTGCGATCCAGTGCCTACTAGTCTACCTTGACAAATAGCAGCCAGAAGGCAGGCTTGTGCTGATCTGCTTCCCACAACTTACCCCCATGGACACATCTCCATCTGCTTTAAGGCTCTATGCCTTTGAATGTGTGCAGGAGATGTGTTGTTGGGCTGTATCCCTGCAAGGTCCACCTGAAGAAGGATGGACAAGGAACAGCCCTCCGGGGACCAGAGATCTTGCTCTGGTCACTTACTGACTGCTTTATGCTGAAAGAAGAGAGAGGAAAAGGAAAAATGCAAATCAGCACTGCAGGAGAGAAGCTCTGCACCCTGGAGCTAGAGGAGGGCACGCTGGGCACAGCATCAGGGAATCTCTCCTGGGAGGACGGGCGGGAGTGCATGGTGTGAACAGCACTGTTACCAACCTGAGGTTGTCACAGAACATGGAAATCGCCCCTTTTAGGAAGATATTGGTACTGAAATCCATCCGGGTTTTAAGAAAATAAAATAAACAGTCAAGAAGCAGTAGAGACAGTCTTTTCTGTGCTCTGCTCATAAGCTTGTGCAAGGCTATTTCTATAAGGTCCAGCCTCTGCTGCTGCTCCAGAGCCAGCACAGCTCTGCTCTGTATGCTCAAGCCTGCTCCCCTGGTTTACTTTAATCCTGCTTTGTTTTTATGAGAGAGGTAACTCAGAACAACCAATGTGTATGGATACACAGCCTATCTTAGCAGAAGCCGAGGTATGGGTTTAATGAAAAAGTTCCAGGCTATTTCAAATATGACACTGTTCTGTTTCTCACTAATTAGGGTAAAGTGTAGCCTTGCTTTTCAATTCACACATTAGGCATTAGAGGGGTTTCTGATACTGGATGACATCCATAGAAGCTTATGTTTTCTAAATCACATCTGAAACATAGGCATGTTTTACCATTATTTATCACAAGTGCCGAATTGCTCCTAGTATCTTGTCCCGAACACGTGAGCTGAGTTGAGAATAAACTTTTAAATTCTAGCTATACTTTTGTATGCACACTGCAAGCTAGGCCACAAAAAAGACGACATTCCAAGGGTAATGAAATCAGAGTTAACTGCACACATTAAAACCAAGGTCGCGTCATTCTAGTGTTGATCGGGACCCTAAATCGTAAGGAACTTGCGGAGCAAAGTCTCCAGAGAGACTTCAGAGGTAAGCTTTCAGAGCACTGTGTGAGTCAGGTAAGTGCCTGGGAGATTCTGTTGTCCTCGTGGACAACCATGAGGGTGAAATCCAAGGTTAAGCAGAGATAGTACAAAGGAACAGTCAGCCAAACCCACTGCTTCTGAACAGCCGTCTACAAACCCTGTGTTGACATGTTTGACATGACAATGCCTCCCTCCAATGCAGAGAGGACCGTAACACCTTTTCCCCAAGATACAAACCATATATTTTGTGACACTGTAACCACATGACACTTGCCTAGTTTGTCTCTCTGTGCCAACATCTATTTCTATAAACATCTAAATGTTCCAGTTAGACTGAATGATGCCCTTGTCTCCAAATAGTACATAGAGCAAAACCTATCATACCAACATGTCCATGAATACTTTGTCATACGGAAAAATAATTCCTTCCCTTTGGTTTTATGAAGGAAGTATATCAATCTTCATTTAGTTTCCAGGATTTAAATTAACTGCCTGTTATGAAGTCTAGACATCACAAATCAGACTTACTGTTTTGTTTATTTTGAAACTTATTTAAAACCTAATGGTACACACACCATTGCAGAGTTGGAACATTGTGTTAGGATAGGCATTTCTGTGTGTTAACTACTTTGCATATGACTCAGCTTGAGGAAGAGCTCTTCTGTCTTTGCCTCTTAAGCCATTGTCATGCACTGGCACAGAGAATCTACTTGGGAAGAGAAAAATAACAAGTAAAAGAGTGGAATGAAGGGAAGAATCCATTCATTGCAAAATGCTCCAAGGACAAAATGAGTAGAATCATACCTCACATGCTCTCTTTTTCAAGCCATCATTCCATATTGGTTCAGTAATGCATTAGTTTTGTAAGTACTTAAGGAAGTTATTAATGGACATCGTAGGCTTAGGCTATGGGAATGTTTCAGAAATCTGAGCTTCAAATCATCACATCACTAAGCAGGAGCTTCACGATTGAACAGAGAAACTCAGGAGTCTATCCTTGATTAGAAAATATATCAGAACTAGAAGGGAATGCATTCCAACTGAGGAATTACGGCAACACTTTCCCCCTCTATTTTAGTAATTAAGCCTTCTGGCAGGTGAAATTAGGTAAAGTATTAGAAGTTATTAGAGTAAATGAGGCTAGACATAATTAACCTGAGGAGGCACCAATGATTCCAGTGTCCCCAACATCAGGGACAACTATTCTTTTAGAGACCAAGTGCACAAGCTGCAATTTTGTGCACTGCAAACTAAAACCCACCTATGTATATTAGTGTGTCAACACTGCAATTGGAAATAATTGTTCAAACACTCATATTTTGGTTTAGAAAAAAAGTGTTGTCTAGCGTTTGGGTTCTGGGGATGCTTGGCTTTCAGGCCAATATGTAGGGTTCTGTGTACCCACTGCAGCAAACGTGCCATAGTTGCTCTATTACTGTCTTACTCCCAAAATTGGATAGGTGATATTGTTCCTACAGATAAAGCATCCTTTCTCCAAAACAGCTTTTATCAGATATTGCCACGGGATAATTCAGGTAGCCTATAGTAGTAGGGGACAGATGAAGAGACAGTAACAAGAATATGATGTAGACCATTGGACACTTAAGTTTACCCAAAGGGATATCTTGCTGGCACTTATAAGGTGTTAAAGTCTCTTGTTTTAGCGCACATGTGAAGCACAATCAGTTTTAAATAGTATGTTTGAAACTGAAGTTCTAAGTTGCAATCCTCAGAAAAGTGCGAGCCAATCCAAATTTTTGTGTGACACTCTTGTACATTTCAAAAACAAAGAAAAAGTGAGGCTTGCCATCACTCTATATTAATTTTGTAATTTTAGTAATTAACTGCATGCTCATCGAGTAAATTATTAGAGGGCCTTTGAGATTTCCCAATTTCCTTCACAAAGATATCTTTCAAAATCTTGAGTCCTTAATATTTGCCGAACACTTGTATGAGTGGTTCACCTACTGGACGTAAAGTAGTCAAACAGACCTATACCTCTGCCTCTTGAATACTGTTTCATTTCTCTATGTAATGACAGAATCATGTCCTCCACTAGATGTACATTTACCTTCCCTACAAGGTGTAAGGGTAGGTAAAGTCTCACTGAAGCCAGGATTTTCTGCACTGTCCAAACATTTCCCCCTGACCTTTGAGTTACACATGCACCCTACTCTTTGTAATAGCTTTCTTTGCAGCTAGCTATATATTTCCCCTTGAGACTCAGAGATTAACACTTGATCTCAGACTGAGTGTGGTGGCACTCACCTGTAATCCCAGCTCTTGGGAAGCTGGAAACAGGTGCATCACTACAAGTTTGATCTAGTAGTGAGACCTTGAACACCCTGTAGAACCTTCCATAAAATATTCAAAACAAAACAAAAATACTTGATCCCTGCACCTAAGCAAAGGCAATTTCTTCCCCTATTGATGGCATTATATTTATTTCTTCCCCTTGACACGTACACTGTGATCTTTGAATTATGTATCAGTTTCCTGTCTTATTTTTCTATACAATTTCCATACTCTGGCTTTCCTCTTCTATTTCAAACCAGTGCTCCAATTACCTTGAGCCAATCTTGACCTTTACTTCCCATTACACAGCTGTTTTGTTGTTGTTGTTCTCTCTTGGCCAATACTGTGTCGATCTATCTTGAATCATTGGGTCTTTTGTGTTGTAAAAGGAAATCAGCACATTGTGCCAGAAACCAAACTCAACCCTTGTATTCCACATTGTCATATTTGGGCACATATCCAGTGTTCTTTCCTAATTATACTACTCCTTGCCATCACTGTATCTTCCATCTTTAATATTTATAAATCCATATGGATTCTAATGCAGGTTCTGCTATGTCCCAGAGGGGCTTTCTTTCCTGATAAATATCTTTGTGTAATCCCTCACCCAAACATAGCTTGACAATAGTGATTCCCTTCTAACCAACAGAATATGACAAATGATTGGATGGCCTCTCTATGATACTCATATAAAATGAGAGGCTGACGATATAGCTCAGTGGTATAAGTACCTGCCTGGCAAACACAATGCACTAAGTTAAATCCCTAATATGAAAACAAAAGATATAGTATGAGTTGAGTATTAATCTTCTTTGAACTTTTGTTACTCTCTTGATTGCTTATTGTGATTAAAGCCAAATATCATATGCTGAACTACTCAACAGAATAATTTATACAGCAAGTAACTGTGACCTTGAGTGCAACAACGAAGTGTGGTCTTCTATAGCACAAGAGCATCTGGAAGAGAAGATTTCATGAGATGATCCTCAAAATGACCACAGCTTTGACCAACATCTCAACGACAGCCTTGTGCGAGGGCTTGAGCTAGGACATTAGAAAATATCTGGCCCACAGAACCTGCAACAGCAAATATGACGTTAAGATGCTATACTTAGGGGTGATTATATAGAAATAGGTGACAAATACAAGACTGCATGCCAGAAATGAATACTATGTATCTTAGTTCCTTTTTCTCATTACTGAGACAAAATACTGAAAACCCAAATTTAAACTGAAGAAAGGTTTATTTAGCTCACAGGTTTTAGAAGCCTCAGTCTGTAATCAGCTGGCCCCAAAGCAGGGCAGCAGGAAGCATGAGCTCTGCAGAGGAGAAACAATTCATGGTAGGCAGGAGGTGGCAAAATAAGCAAGCGGGGACCACAGCTCTTGCTGACCCTATATCTTATTCAGGCCATTTAGGGTAAGAAGCACTCACAACTTCCATCCTAGTGCCTTGGAGCCTCGAATTCACCAAGAATTGGTCTCAGTGGGGCTGGGGAGATGGCTCAGTGGAATAAGTGCTTCCCTGCCAAGCACAAGGGCCTGAG
>PVKA01033612.1:0-24217 GCA_004027165.1 Ctenomys sociabilis
ATAAATCAAACAGAGTGCTAGTAACCAAGAAATATCATGAACACTGACAACAGAAAAAAGAAAAGCCTTCTCTCTCTAGCCAAAGGACGAGAAAAAGGACAGCATAGGAAAACAGAAGATAATATCAGGTCATACCCAGCCAAACGTCACAGGAAAGAGCTACAGCTGCACCCTCACACCTTCATCAAAGGGCAAGTGGAGAAAATAGACTAATAGCATCTCCAGGTGGGGCTGTTCCTCATCCGCATTTCCCTCAGGGAAGCCCGTGGAAGGAGCTCGGGCACCCATCCCACTCAGTAGTAACGAGGAAATTTTCCACTTCTAGAAGCAAAGGGCAAATGGATTTTCCAGAACTTTCACCACTGCTCAGCAGTAATAAGGGTACCCGCCATAGTGTCAGTGAAGCTTGATGAAGAGCAACAATGGTAAATCCTTGCTTTTCACAGCCATAAGTGTGCAATGCCCCCTTGCAGGAAGCTGGTTCTCCTGCTGCACCCCAGCAGTAATGAATTCCTCTCCCTACAGCTGGGTGCCAACATAGGCCAAGTGGGAAACCAGTGCCTCGACCTTACCTACCAGTGAAGAAGCAGTGTTGTTCTTCTGCTACTTCACACTGCGGTGGGGTAGTATAAGTGCTTGTTTCTGAGACCAGGAAGTTTAAATAGAGGGTCCAGTCATGATACGCAAATGTCCAGAATTCAAGGGAAAAAAAAGAATCCATCATACAAGAAAATCATCAAGATCTCAATTTTAAAGAGACAACATCAAAATAACACCAACAACGAAAGGACACATGTTAAACTTATCTGGCAGGGCTTTCAAAAACAGCTTAAAAATGTTTAAAACAAGCAGGGCACGGTGGCATTTGCCTGTAATCCCAGTACTCTGAGGTGCTGGGGAAGAAGGACTACAAATCCAAGCCCAGTCTGGGCAACCTAGCTACTTAGCTAAATTCTATCTCAAAATAAAAAATGAAAATGACAGGGGAATGTAGTCAGTGTCAAAGCTCTAATTTAATCCTCAAAACTCAAATTAGACCAAAACAAAACAAACAAACAAAAAAAAAAAACAAAAAAAAAAAAAAAAAAAAAAAAAAAAAAAAAAAAAAAAAAAAAAAAAAAAAAAAAAAAAAAAAAAAAAAAAAAAAAAAAAAAAAAAAAAAAAAAAAAAAAGAAACAAACACAAGAGAATGAGAATATGAATATCAGAGTTACAGATAAAAATAAAAGATAAAGAAAAACCAAATAGAACTCTTCAGTAAAAATACAGTTGCCAAAATTTAAGAAATTCAGTGTGTGAGGTAAAAAGCTAACTAAACCTAAATAAAGGAAACATGGAGAGAGGTAGAACAATAGGAATTTCCCAGTCTGAGCAACAGATTAAAACTAAACCCAAAGCAAATAAGTAGAGCCTCAGGGCCCATGGAATTAAAAGAAATGAGCTGGCATTGATACAGTTGTGGGCTCAGAAGGGGAGGGAAAACATGGGGCTAAACAAGGTATTTAAAGAAATACGAGCAGAGAACATGCCAAATTGGCAAAAGACAAAAAACTACAAATCAAGAAGACCAAAGTCATAGAGGATAAAGCCAATAAAATCCACGCCAAGAGGCATGACAGACAAACTACAAAACCTAAGGCGAAAGAAAACAGTTTTGAAGGTAGTGAAAAAAATAACATTTGAATTACAGGGGAAAGCAGTTCCATGCCAGCGAGCTGCACATCAAAGCCCTGGAGACCAGAGGCAGGGTCTGCAGAGCTTTGGATGAGTCTCCTCCAAAGGCCCTGGTATTAAAGGCTTAGTTGGCAGACTGGGGCACTACTGGAGGTGGTGGGACTTTTAAGAGGGTGGGGCCTAGAGAGACAAAATTAGGTCACTGGAAGTTGCTCTTTAAAGAGATATTGAGATCACAGCCCATTCCTAACTTTATTATACTAACTTAATCCCTACAATATATGAAGTATAATACATGTAAGCATTTCAAATTTAAGTGCTAAAATCCATAAAGTAATAGACAGAAATTGGTAGATTTAAAAGAATGAGCTATCAAGTGTATGTCTACACATACTTTATTAAATACAATTTTAGGGTCCAGGGATATAGCTCAGTGGTACAGTGTGTACCTGGCAAGCATGAAGTCCTGAGTTCAAATCCCAGTACAAATATATATTTATATTATTGGTATATTGAAAATAAATTAACACTCTAGAGATATCACATGGATAATAAGAGAATATGATAAATAATATTACACGTATAAATTTAACAATTTAGAAGAAATTGGCCAATTCATTCAAAAACATAAACTACCACCACTTGCCTGATGTAAAACAGGTGATTTGAATAGCTCTATCTATAACTATTAAGGAACTTTTAAATTCTAAAACTTGATTATATGATACTTCTGTGACCAGATTTGTACACTGGAAAATTCTATCAACAATTGAAAGAACTAATGCCAAACAAATAAAAGAACTAATGTCAACTTTATGTAATATTTTTCAGAAAAATACATTTCTCAATTCATTTTATGAACTGATTATTACTCCAATATCAAAATTAAAAATGTCGAGGAAAAAACTAAGACCAATATTCCTCATACATGGAGGTGTAAAACTCCTTAACAAAACATTTACATATAGAATTAATCAACATGGAAAAAGTTCCACGACTCTGCCATATGAATTCTAAGCCAGGGGGATGAGGATGACTCACTATCACAAATTAATCAGTGTGATCCACTGACCAATGTGATTCACTATAAAAATAGATCAAATAAAAAAATCACACAGTCATATCAGCAAACCAGTAGAGAAGAAGCATTTGACAAAATCCAACGCTCACTTCATTATTAAAAATAATTCACAGAAAAAAGTAAATAGGAGGAAATATCAGTTTGATACTTGATATGAGCCTGCAACCCACCTGCCACCCAAACCCTACATCTAAGGTATTTTAGTGGTAAAAATTAGACATTTTCCTCTTACCATCAGGAAAAGACAATGCGTTGTGCTGCAAGTTTTAGGCAGCGCAATTGGCACAAAACAAAAATAGAAGTCAAGCGAATCAGGAAGGAAGAAATACAGTAATTTCTCATTGTGATGATATTATAGTCTATGTTTGACATGATCATATGTCAACAAATAAACTGTAACTACAAAATTTATCTACAGAATATTAGTGAGAATATGGAAACAAAAAATTTAAGATGCAGTTTTTTTTTCTTTTTAGACAGAATACAAAAAATAGTAAAATAAAACAAAACAGAAAACATTAGAAATGATATAGAGTTTCACTGAACAAAATGATAGGAATTAAGCAGTGGTTGTTTTATTACACACTGTTGTCTTCAAATTAGTTTTTCAGGCATAAGCTTGTAAGAATTTGGTAAAAAATATATAAAAAATTTAAAAAGAAAAAACATTAAGCAATCACTTCTCCTTCAATAGACCAGCAGACATCAGTAGTACAATTATCCAAGCTATCCTAGTGTGTGTGTGTGTGTGTATATATATATATATATATATATATATATATATATATATATATATGTATATATATATATTCTTTCCCTTCATTTTTTCTTTTATCCATTGCTCATCTTAACATTCCTTCCCTTGAAACAGTTTCTTTTCCTTTCATAGCATCCATTCTACCTTCCAGATAGATAAGAACTCTTCCAGGTTCTTATACTAGTGAGACAATACAATGTTTAGACATGTGGGTCTGACTTCTTAGGAGGATGGTCTCTAGTTACATCCATTAATCTATAAAAGTCTTGAGTTTATCTTTTTATAGCTGAGTAATACTCCATTGAATAAAAATAACACATCTTTTTCAAGCATTCCTCAGTTGATGGGCATTTGGGTCATTTTCAAGATTTAGCTGTGACAAATTGTGTTGCTATGAACATGCATGCATATATGTCATTGTGGTACTATGTTTTTAGTTCTTCTGGGAAATTTTCCAAGAGGAGAAGAACTGGGTTTAGTGGAAACAGTGGACAGCCTTATCTTTTACTTGATTTTAAAAGTTATAGTCCCCCATGACTATTGTGTTATTGCTCTTTTTTTCCATATTTGTAAAGTTTGTCTTTAATAGTTGGGTCCTCCCACATTGGATGCATAATATTTATGATTTTTATCTCTTCCTCTTTAACTTTTAGGCCAGCCAGACAGCTCAGTAGATTAAAGTACTTACTTATGCAGACATGGGGGGGGGGTTCTGTCCCCAGCCTACCATGCCAGCCCTGCTCCTGGGGTATGCTGAAATGGCTGCGATTGAGACTGGGCATGGTGGCACGTGCCATTATCCCAGCACTTGGGAAGCTGCAAACAGGAGCACAACTACAAGTCTGATCTGTGTAGTCTGATCTGTATAGTCTGATCTGACCCTGTAGACTCACCGTGTACTAAAGTACTACTACTACTACTACTACTACTAATAATAATAAAATAACTTTCATCAGGTTAAGGTAACAATCATCTCTTCTGATTTTCTCTAGGGTTTTTACCTTGAATGAGTGTCTGACATTGCTAAAAGCTTTTTCTGCAGCTATTGAGATGATTGTGTGGTTTTTGTCTTTTGCTGTTAATGTGATGCATTACATTTATGAATTTGCAAATATCAAGCCATCCCTGCATTCTTGGGATGAATCCCACTTGGTTTTGATGCATATGCTTCTTGATGATTTGCTGCATTCTTTTTGCTAGTATTTTATTGTGGATTGTTGCATCTGAATTTATTAGGGAGATTGGTCTATAGTTCTCTTTTTTTGTTTGGGTCTTTCTCAGATTTTGGTATCAGGGTATTTTGGTATTGCTTCCAGGAATGAGTACAGGAAAATTGTTTCCCTTTTAATTTCATTGAAGAGCTTGAGAAGAATCTTTATTAAATCTTCTCCACATTTCTTGTAGAATGCATCTGTGAATCCATCAGGATCTGAGCTTTTCTTTGCTGGTAGATTTTTTATTACATTTTCAATTTCATTCACTGATATTGGGTTATTATGAATTTTTATAACTTCTTGATTCAGCTTCGGCAATTCACATGTATCTAGGAATCTATCCATTTATTCTGTGTTTTTCATCTTGTGAGAGAAATATTTTTGAAGTGTGTATTGATCTTAATTTCTATTTGATCTATAGAATTTGATCTGTAATTTTACCTTTTCATTCCTTACTGCATGAATTTTGAGATTTTCCTTTCTTTTTTAAAATAAAGTTAGGGGTTTATTAATTTCATTTACTCTTTAAAGAACCAACTCTTCAATTCATTAATTCTTTGCATAGTTTCCTTAGTCTCTAGTGCATTTTCTTTGGTGTTTGGGCTAGACTTACTCTTCTTTTTCTAGAAGCTTGAGGTGCAGCATAAGGTTGTTTACTCAGGCTTATTCTGTTTTCCTGAGGTGATAATTCATTGTTGTAAGTTCCCCTCTTAGCACTGCTTTCTTTGTATCTCACAGGTCCTGGTAAGTTTTATCTTCATTTTCATCTGATTGTAAATATTGTTTAATTTCTTCTTTAATTATTTAATTACTATGTGTTTATGGAGGTTTTGTGATTTCTTTTGTCAATAATATCCAGTTTCATTATACTGTAATGAGATAATATTAATCTAAGCCTGTGGCTTAGATGAATGTGTATTCTGGTGTTCTCGGGTGGCACACTCTGTAAAGACCTACTTAGTGCATTTTTTTACTTCATTTGTCTTGTCATTGGTTTAGTTCTATTATTTTTTGCTGATTTTTTTTTTACATATTTAATCTATCTCTTTGTGACAATGGGCTGTTATGGTCCCCCATGACTATTGTGTTATTGCTCTTTTTTTTCCATATTTTTAAAATTTGTCTTTAATAGTTGCCTCCTCCCACATTGGATGCATAATATTTATGATTTTTATCTCTTCTTCTTGAAGTGTTCCTCTAACAAGTATACAGTGAAACTCACATTGTCAGCAACCAAATCATCTATCTCTAATTTTTTCACTGTTTTGTATCCTTTGACTTTCATTTTATGAATTCCCTTTTGAGTTAAATGTGTTTGTTGTATACAACATATTGTTGATCCACACTGCCAGTTTGATTCTTTCGATTGGTGAATTAAGGCCATTTACACTGATGGTTATACTTGATATATATTAGCTTACCTTTGTCATTTTAATTTCCTCCTCTAGGTTCCCTACCCTTTCCCTCTGTGTAATTGCTTGCTCTGTTTGATGGTTTGTTTCTCTTGTTGTTCTTGAAGTTGTGGTCATTACTTTCTCTTTCTAGAATATTTTTCAGTAGGCTTTGTAGGAGTGGTTTGGTGGTCATGAGTTATTTCAATTATTCTTTGTCATGGAAGTACCATATATCTTCATTACATTTGATAGGTAGCTTTTCAGGGTACATCAATCTGTGTTAGAAGTTGTTTTTCTTCTGGACCTGAAATACTTCACTCTAAGATCTTCTTGACTTGAAAGTTTGTGTTTAGAATAGCTGCCATGATTCTGATGGGCTTTCCTTTATAGTTGATCTTTTCCTTCTTTCTAATAGCTTTTAATAATCTATTCTTGTGCTGACTCTGGGATCTTGATTATTATATGTCTGAATGTAGGTTTATTTTGGTTGTGGCTAATTGACATTCTATATCCCTCACTTTTCTGTATTCTAGATTCTTTTCCCATGCTTGGAAAATTTTCTGCCACTACGTATGCAAATAGACTTTTTATGTTATTTGTGTTGATATCTGCTTTTTCCTTGACACCTATCAGTCTTATATTGTTTTTCTTTACACCATCTTACAGCTGTGGAATTGTCATCTCCTGGTTTCTCTGTCAGCTGAAGTGCCCTTAGAAAACCAACGACCACCAATAGCATCAATTTCATCCATAAAAATGATACATGGCTGATGGCCTCTTGCATAATTAAACATTTCTCTAATCAAATGAGCACTTTCACCAATGTACTTGTCTATAATAGAACTAGAAACAACCTTTAAGAAATTGCAGTCCAACTGGCTAGCAAAGCTCGTGCCAAGAGTGTTTTTTCTGTGCCTGGTGGTCCATATAACAAACAGCCTTTTGGAGGTATTATTTCCACATGCTGGAATAATTCTGGGTTTGTGAGAGGTAATTCTATCACCTCTCTTAATTCTCAAATCTACTCTGACAGCCCTCCAATCTCAGAGTAAGACACATTCCCAGAGTCCTCTTTAGACATTTTGTAAACCAATGGGTCCACTTCTCTCAGCAAGTATCACATGATAATTAGTGTAGTCATATCCAAAGCAACTTTTGTTCCTGGCTTCAGCCTTCTTTTGTCAAGCTGTCCATCACAACCCACAACGTATCTTGGTACGTTTGTAGCTTTAACAATAAATTTTTCTTCAGTTAATTGTATAAGCACTTCACCCACAATCTGCCCAACACTTTATAGGGCCTTCAGATCATTTTCAGACTTTTCATACTGCTTGGTAAGTTCTTTTAATTCTTCCCTTAACTCCTTCAGATGGCCACCGATCTCCTTGTGCTCCAGCAGCTTCTTGCAGCAGTCCTGGAGCGCCTTATCTCTAGGGTCCACCATGATGAGAAGCCATCGCTCATAGGCGCATATTGTGTTTATATAAGAGTCAACACAGTAAAAATGTCATATTTATGTTTATTTTTAAAGATTTAATGCATTTATCAGCAAAATTCCAGGATAATAACTGTATTCTAAGATTTAAATAGAAAGGTAAAAAAACTATAATATCTAAAACAGTTTTGAAATAAACAGAATAAAATGAGCAGAAACACTGTATCCTACAAGAAAACTGTTGTGACACTGGTATAAGGGTAGGAAAATAGATCAAAGGGGAAGAATAAAGAAACCAGAAATCAGCTCACATTATTATAAGTAACTAACTTATGAAAGAAGCACAAAAACAATTTAGTGAAGGAAAACAAATCTCTCAAATAAATGGTGTTGGGATAGGTAGATGGAGAGAGAGGTAGAGAGAGAGAGAGAGAGAGACAGAGACAGACATACAAACAGAGACTGACAAAACTGAACCTTGACATAAACTATATACCTTTTAAAAATTAACAAAAATGGATCATATGCCTCAGTTTCAACCATAACACTATAAAAAGTTTCAGAAGCATAACAGAATTTGGTAGACCTATGGCTTGGTGAAAATTTTTCAGGCAAAATCTTAATTTATATAAGGAATAAAATCCAATAAATCAACTTCAGAATTAAAAATATTTGCTGTGTATAGAATCAAAGCATGAAAAAGCAAGTTACAGATTTCAATAAAACATTTTCTAATGATATATCTGACAAAGGACTTGTGTAGAGGCTTTAAAATTGATAGCAAAAGTCTAAAATTAATGATTTAGATGCATAAAGGAACTTTTCATAAAAGAGGCAATGTAGATACCAATAGTGTTCAAGATAAGTAGTAATTAAGCAACAACAATTCAAGAACTTGATGATATATCACAACGTGTCCATCAGAATAGGTCAAATGAAAACAAATAATACCAATTACCAGCAACCATGTGGAGACAGTGGTTCTATCTTACATTATTGGCAGGACTGTGACATAATACATGACTCTGGAAAATAAAATTATTGGGTAACAATTTTTAAAACTAATCATACATTTACCATAAAATTCATCATTTTTTTCACCAGGGCATTTATCCCCGAGAGTGAAGTCTTCCCACTATTAATGTATTGTCTAAATTTTTCTTTAGTTTGCTAGTGTTCCATTTTATACATCTTCTTTCTTTTTCTTCTTCTTCTTTCTTTTCTTCTTCATCATCATCACTCCAGAGGGGCTCAATCCTTCTTATCAGCTGCCTTCCTGATGGAGGCCAGCAGATGCTTCCTCTTGGTGTGAATGTGCGTCTGCACCCTTTTCTTGATGAACTGGAAATGTCATTTGTCCTTGGAGACCTTGAGTGGTTCCATGGCTCTCCAGTCATAGGGGGCAAAGCCACACACCTCCCAGATCATGTCCAGCATGAACTTGGTGTGTTTGATGAGGCGTCTGCGATGCAAGCTGTGCTTCAGTTTGCTCACAGTCGTAGTCACCTTGTAGCCCTTGTTGAGGCCCACAGCCATGGGATAATGTAGGGCCACGGTTACTGTTCATCAGTGGTTGCTATAATAGAGGACTATACATGTTCTTAAGTAAATATTTATAATTATTGTATCTGCCTTCTGTATTGGCCTTGATATCATTTTCAAATGTCCCTCTTTGTCTCAAGAAAGTTTTTCATTATAAAATTAATTTTTCTTGATATTAATATAGCCATTATAGTTCCTTATGGTTTGTATCATGCATATTTTTCCATTCTTTAGTGATAACTTTAATGACTTTAGTGACTTTAGTCATTACTAAAGAATGGAAAGATATGTGTTGTTGAAATTAGTTGTTGTTAAAAAATTTGTGTTCTTGAAATGTCTCTTTTATTTATTTTTATTTTTATTTTTTTCACAAATAGGACTTTATTTATCACTATTAAAAATCTGGATCTTAAACGGACTCTTGGACTGGTGGTTCATATCCATCAGCTCGTTCAACTTTAGCTCCAGTCTCATCTCCAGTAGCCTTTCCAGAGCTACTACCTTCACCATGAAGCTCCATGAGTTTTCCCAATTCAAACTTGGGCTTCTTTAGCATTTTTACTTTTCTGACAAAGACATCATGAAGAGGGTAGATTGATTGGCAAGCCTTTTCTATGTCTTTCCCAATGCTATCTGGAATCAGTTTATTGACCACTTCCTTCAAGTCATTTGTCTGCACCTCTCGGGTCATGATTTCCATCATCTTCTTCCGGATCTGGCGGACCTGTTGGTGCTAAGCATAAGAGGTCTTCCATATTTGATTGTTGCATTTTTAGTAAAGCCAACACAGAATAGTCGAAGCAAATAACCATCGGTAGTCTTGACATCAACATGAGCTTCGATCATGGTCTGCCATTTTTTGACCATGGAACACATTTTGTCACGAGTGAGGTCCATGCCATGGAAGTCAGTAAGGCAGTTTTTGCCCTGAACATCTTCAGTAATTAGCTTGAATTTTCTAAAAGCAACTTCATCATTCTGCAGATCAACAAGGCTCACGTCAAACACACGACCTTTGAGCCCATCAGATGCAATTTTGGTTCCTTAAGTTATGGTGACGAGCGTTTTCCCAATATTTCTTATGTTGAACATCGCCGGTGCCTTCACATCATACCAGTCTTTTTAAGAAAATTGATCAACCACTTTCTTCTTGGCTCCTTTTTTGCCGCCTTTTGTTCTTGCCTACCGCCATGGTGCTGCACACAGAGCCAAAAGGGCGAAATGTCTCTTTTAGAAAAACATTCTTTTTAAGTGCAATCTGATAATCCCTGACTTTTATTTATAGTAGTTAATCAAGTTACATTTAGTATAGCTTTTAAAATGCATTACATCTGTCATTCTGAAATTTGCATTAGAGTTTTGTATTATCTTGTCATGAACCAACATCACTGCAATACAGATATAAAACTATTCTATCATCACAAAGATCTCTTTGTACTATGCCTTAATAACCTTACCCTCCACTTCTTCCAACTCTTCTGACCCCTGGTAAGCACTAATTCATTCTAACAGATTAAACAACTAACATAAGTCCATAAAGGATGGAGTGGATTTTAATGACACTGTCAACAAACATGATGTGTATTTATGAAGTACACATGCACATACTCTCAAAGAAGTGCAAAATATTCTCCCTTTAGACTAAATAAAATGACAATAAATTTTAAATCATTTGAACAATATAAGGCATATATCCTGACCACAAGAAAATTTCATTGTCAATAAACAGAATAAAAATTTTTAATTGTATAAATATTTGAAAATTAAACAATATATTTCTGAATAATTCTGATCAAAGGCTCAAGAATTTTCTTCTAAGAATGGTAAAAGGGCTGAGCATGATGATGCATGCCTATAATCCCCACACTCAGGGGCAAAAGCAGGAGAATTGCTGGGATTTCAAGGCCAGCCCATGCTACAAAATGAGTTTAAGGCCACCCTGAACCACATAGACCCCGTGTGAAGAAAGAAGAAAGAAAGAAAGAAGTGAAAGACAAATATACTCAAATTAGCTTGAAGGGAACAGGATTATCTTACATTCAAGTTGTACTGGAGGTTCTAGCCAGTATGACAAGGAAATAAAAGGGATACAGATTAGAAAGGAAGAAAGAAAACTATTCCTATGTATAGCATAAAGGACTATATAGAAAATGCTTGGGAGTTTACAAACAAACAATAACTGAAAAAAATTCAAAACTCATAAATTCTTGTTTCTGATCATCAATAAGGAGAAAATGGAATAAGTAATGAACAAGAAAATTAGCAGGATCAGCAGCCAAATTTTTTAAAAAATTGAAAAGATTAAGGAAGAAAGAGACATACTGCCCCAAAAGTCATCAAAGGGTGGTTATGGATAAGGCAATGATAAATTTATTTAATGTACATGGTCTGAAAAATGTCCTACAAGGAACACAAACTAAGCATTAGTATCCCAGCTTACAAATAATAAAATCAGAGGTTAGAGAATTCAAAATAACTGGGTCATAGAAGTGTCAGAAACAGAGGCACATCATTTACCACAGTTTGCTTTTTAGCATATTACTCAATTTCTGGGACTTTATATTTGTTACTTCCAGCAAAGTAATGTTTGAAGGATTGCAAGTAGACAGAATGAGAGGGGTTAGACCAAATGATGAAAATGTGAACCATTCATGCTTTGTCGCAAAAACCAAGGTGCACTGAGGAAATAGAATAAAGATGAAATAGAATAAAAAGGAGGTCTAATGTAACAGGGCTCCTGAGTTGAGTACTGAACAGGGAATGGCAGCATAGAGACAGAAGAGAGTCAAAGAAGGAACATCAGGTACTAAAGTCAGTTTCACAATTTTACGTAGAGCTGATCATCTGTGTTTAAAGAGATGACAAATGCATGAGGACGTTGTATACTGGTTGAAACAGATATCAAAAATCAGTTCTAAATATTCTCTTTTCAAAGATTTTGAGAGACTATTACGCTTTTAAAACCACTGGGAATAAAATTTGGGACATGGCGCTTACCAGGCAGGCACTTGTGCTATTGAGCTATATCCCTGGCCCTGCCTTTTTTGAAATCTGTGAAAATATGACTCTTTGCAAATGGATGGTTTGGGAGAACATGCCCAAGTCATTTGGAATAAGCAGGTTGGGAAGACATTCAGTAAAATACAGGAGCAATAACGTTGGATAGCATCTTGAAAGTTCTGAGACTTACGTTACTCTGTGGTTAGAAAATTAACTTGAAGGGAACAAGGCCAAAGCCAGATTTCTCGTTAAGGCCCCCTGACCGGGAGAATGGTCCCACTTCTTCACATCATCACCTTCGCACAGCAACCCAATTTCTGGGTGGATTTTCTGGAAGAGGGTGGGTGTTTCATGATTCCCTTCGTTGGAGTGAATAATTGAAAGTGGAGAGCGATATGTTAGTGCTTCTTTGAAGGATGTAATTAGGTAATATCATGCAAGAAGGAAACTGTCATAAAGCTAATAAAATGCAAATGAGAAGGAACTGCAGCGCTGCTCATCTGCATCATCTCATTTGCGGGATTTAAGATGAAACAATAGAGATAAGCCAAGAAGTTACACGTGTTCACCAGAATTGTTGCAGAGGCCTGACCTCTGGCCATCAATCAGAAGGGAACATTCATTGCTGAAAGTTTTTCTCCAGTGTGCTAGGATCTGAACTAGAAAGAACAAAAAGTAGCATGCTGAATTGGTTAGAGGTAATATTTTGATTGCATCAATATTCTCAAACTTTCATAACTCACAAGCTGTTTCAGAACATTTAAACATATTGTCTATCCACACCTGAATTCTCCTACTCAAGAGAAATATTTTTATTACACCTTTAGAAACCATCTTAATTATAAGAGCTGAGTATACTTTAAAGTCATTGATGACTATATGAGTCATGATTTGTCCAAATATTTTGAAATGCAATTATATGTTTCCTACTGCACTTACCTCTTCAGCTTTTGAATTTGTGACTTTAAAACATTTCCATCTCCCTGCCCTCAGACTTGAGGTTGATGATAAGCAAATCTGGGTTCATTTTATTCACAATACTCGTGATTATGTACGTTTAATTATTTCTAATTAGATTTCTCACTTCCAGGTTGAAAGTTCAAATCTAACCTTAAATAAACAAAACCACCTATTTAACTTTTTTCAAAATTTTCAATTATTTTGAGTTGTTCCCTGAATGTTTTCACATTATGGAAAATTTATTTTTGAGGCATAGCAACAGGAACTACATCATTCCTTTGAAGATACAGAAGGATAAATCTTTGTTTCCAGTATAGCTTTTTCCTAATTCAGGAACTAAGGTAGGTGTGCAAATTAAATATATCACTGTATATACAATTTAGATGTATCATTACCAACTATGTGTATGACCAGTCAATTTAGGAAACAGAAAAAGACCAATACCCCAGAAACTGTACCTCTGTAACCAAACAAAATTTTCTTCTCTCTCTGTTTCAGAGATAACAATTTTATTGCTTTTAAAAAAAAATTCTGGTTGCAAAACCCAGGGCCTTGGATATGCTCGATTTGCACTCTTCTTTTGATCTACATATCCAGCTCATGAGAGAGAGAGAGAGAGAGAGAGACAGAGAGACAGAGAGACAGAGACAGAGGCAGAGTTTTTAATGGCTTTCTTAATTTTCTAGGCCTCTTTGTCTGATGCTAAATAATTCATACATATTCTGGGGCCAATCAATAATGAATTATTTTTCTTGAGGAGAATCGGATATAGAATAGTCTTTCATTTTATTTTATTTTATTATTTATTTTGCAGTACCAGGGATTGAACTCAGGCCCTTGTGCTTGCAAGTCAAGTGCTTATTCTACTGAGCCATCTCTCCAGCCCTAATCTTTCACTTTAGAAGTATATTTTAAGTTGTTTATTCCTAGTTTTATTACTTTTTCCTCATACTCTTAATCTTTTAATCCAGACTCTTAAGATTATCCTGTAATATGTTTCAGGGAATGGCTGAAGCTGGAAATTGATCACATGTTTACCTCCTAAGAACAAAGAGCACTGGAGGCAAACCATGTGAATAAGCTGCTTCAGACCAGAGAGCACAA
The DNA here is from genome assembly GCA_004027165.1 of Ctenomys sociabilis. Taxonomy (NCBI): domain Eukaryota; kingdom Metazoa; phylum Chordata; class Mammalia; order Rodentia; family Ctenomyidae; genus Ctenomys; species Ctenomys sociabilis. The sequence continues at coordinate 14,162 of PVKA01033612.1, forward strand.
GTCCTGAGAGAATCCAAGCAGTGGGTTGCTAGGGAAAAAGGTGTCACACGATAGCAACCAGCCAAACGCATAAATAAACATGCTACAGTGGTTGAATGGCTCCTTTCTCCCATCCAGAGAAAGAACTCCACCTGACCTCAACTTTCTGTCCCTTATGTGTATTTTTCCATCCTCTTATCATGCTTCCCCTTGGAAACTTCAAGAGCTTCACTGGACCTGGCACTGCGTCTCTTCTCTTGAGAGATGGCCCATTGTCTGAAGGTCTTTGTGTATCTTGAATTCTTATTTCTTTGTGAACTTTTTCCTTATCATCTTTTACAAACCTATTGAACAGAGTCTGCCCTGTTAAGGATGTTTTAGGAATCCTAAATAAATGATCACTTCAAGACAGTAGTTTCAGGAGAACAAAATTCTTGGGTATGAATAGTTACTAATAATTCATGAAACCTAATGTGACCCAAACCTCTAGCTTGAGGCAAAAAGGTAAGAGAAGGGCCCCTGTAGGATGTGACAATTGCCTATACTGTCTTTCTAGGTTGAACAGTTGAAAAGTTTATACCCACTGGATTTTGTTTGTTTTTTAATCTATTTATTCATTTGAATAATTAAGGAACAATGTGGTCACAGTCAAAATAAATTTTTGTTTGTTTGTTTTAGTCTTAAATTATCTAATCTTTCTCAAAGTTCCTGGTATGGATGGAAAATTCACCAGCTGGACCTTATTGGAATAATTTGTGAATCAGGATTGCATTTGTAATTCTCTAACTGCATAGCTCAGAATCCCTTTTTCATTGTTGGGATCCTGTGAAATTTGCAGATGGACAGACGAATGTCATTTTTTCTTAGAGAAGTATCTTCATCTTCTTTGGCAATTTGATGAGAAAGATTAATATGAATATATTTAGAATACATTGGATAGTTATTCCTCCATTTATAGCTTCACCTATGATTTCCTACATTATAAAGAAAGAAGATAGATAGATAGATGATAGACAGACAGACTGATTGATAGATTATAGATAGATAGATAGATAGATAGATAGATAGATAATTTTCTAGACATCTGAAAGCTGTGGAAGGCTAAAAAAGTGAGTTTGTTCATCTGCTATCAAAGTTTATGAATAGCTATAGTCAGCTGAGCATCTATCTTTCTGGACAGAGAAATAATCATATTATTCACTATGAATTCCAGAGGCATGACATGATGAAGATAGAATTAGTACCAATAGAAAAAAGGATGTGTAAAATAAGAAAATTGGCCACTAGTAGTGACAGTGACCTGGAAATGAAGGAGAGAAAAAAAAATAGCCAGAGAGACAATGTAGACAAACATCACATTGCACCAGAGCCACTCTATTACTCTGTTAGAACTTCTCAATCCATAAGTTTTTGTCATAGTAGGGCTCAGAAATTATTATTAGCTACCTATGCACAATAACCTTTCTTATCATAAATTATAAATTTCTTGCTTCTTACAACAGATACACATCATCTTCTTCCTCTGTAGTATATTAGAAACTAGAAAATTCAGTGTGTTTGCCTAAATATCAACCTTGTTCCAGCACTTTGATGAGTGCACTAGTGTCTGAGGGTGGCCATCAGCCTTACTCTGAATTGAACACATACACATAGACAAATTCTCCCACGATTTAACAGGAGCCAGCTAGGGGAGACAGTGCATGAGACTTAGGAGGCTGTAGTAGGAGGACTGCATGAGTTCAGGGCCAGCCTGGGCTACATGGTGGGTTCAAAGCCAGCTTGAGTTACATAACAAGATCCTTTGTTAAAAACAAAGAAAGAAAGAAAAGAAAAACCCAACTGTTAAGGAGGCATAGTATAAAGCCTTGTAAACCAGAACTTCAGGTTAAAAAACAACAAGTAGCCTCTTACCCTGCCTGATATGAGACTGGGGAGCCTTATATGATAACATTCACCATAGTCTACCAAAAATGAACAAATCTCCCACTTTTTTGTAGTGCCCTGGTATCTGAGGAGTAATTCATCCCCTGAAGTGGTTGAGTGCTTACTAATATTTACATAGAACTAAGAAAGCCATTGAGCAGTTAGAGTGAGATTTTGACTTGGTTTGCTTTGGAATCTGCCCTGGGGATTGGAGTACACCTCTAAGTGAATAAGGATGGGTCGTAGAGTGTGGCCCTTGGGTCTAGGTCCGGTTCCTTGCCTTTCCTGTCTGGCAGTCTTCCTCTTCTCTGCTTCCTGAGTACCATGAACTACACAGTTATTCTCCGCAGTTCTCTTTCACCATTATCACCTTGGTCTCTCTACTTTGGAGCCAGCTGCTCATAGACCAAAACTATGAGCAAATTACATCTTGCCTCCATTAAGCTGTGAGTGTCAGGTATTGCATCTCAGTGTCAAGAAGCTGACTAACACAACAGCCATCACTAAGTAGGACAAGCAAGTGTCAACCTTTGTAACAGAGATTCTCCAAAAATTAATAAGCTATTTGAGCTGTATCGAGCAATGCAATGGGAATATGCATCCCCTAGTAAATTGTGTGCCCAATAAGATTAAGGCAAAGCAAAGTTTTATGGGCAAATGAAGATTGCTCAAGTTATTTTGAAATAATAATCTTTGGCTACAAGGATCAATTACAAGGATGAAATCTGTTGTAGATTAAACAAGAATTCTGGGCAGATGTTTTTTCTGTGTAAGTTTCCCATGGCCTTTGTGCAAGGTTGTGGTTCTTGCTGAGTTTTTGTTTGTTTGTTTGTGATTTTTCTGACAGTTCTTGTTGTCAGGTATATAATCACGAGATCCTCTCTGTCATAATCCCATGAGTTTGCTTAATTTAATTTTATTGTTTTGATTAGGGCTTGACATGAATGACTTAATTTTAATTATGACAACTTTAATTACAAGGACAGAAGGATGGAAAGGAAAGTTAATAAGGAAACAGCTTTTGTGGAAACCCACAAAAAAAGGAATTCATTTCTGGCTGGATGTTGAAAACATAAATCCCATCATAGACAAGCACAGTGGCCACGGTCTACATATAAACTTGCCCAACTGTCAACCTCAATCAGTCTGGTAGTAACAAAGTCTGCCCTCCTATCCCAAATCTTGTTCTGTTTTGCAATCCCACCTCTCTTCTCTGTAACCAATGTAGGCTCAATGACAATAACTAATGCTTTCCTACCCAAATTTTATAAATGCATTCTTAGCTCTAAATTTAGATGACATTTTTCCAAATGCTACCAAGCCCTGCTGCTGGAGGTATTAGAAAGCTGTCCCAGGACTCATCTTTTCCCTGGCTCCATCTATACCAATACAACAAAAACTTTTCATCTCTGAAACCGTTAAGTATCCAGAGTTTATATTCAACCATGAAAGTCAACAAATTAGGATGCAGGTGTGTCCTTCTCAGGCATTCATCACATATAACTTCCAGAATTCATTACTTATTCTGAAAAGAGCAGATTTGACACATACTAGTATCACAGAGTATTTGTAAATTGTTCATATTTGTTAACACAAATAATAGTGGTTTATATGTGTAGGGTTCCCAAAACCTAGAAGGCTTTATAGTAAATATTTTGTGTTTATTATATTGTTTAATCCCAATGTTGCTAGGCAGTGGGTCTGACAGATAGACTTCAGGTTCTTGTGTGTGGGAAGAAATGAATCGCAAAGTGTTCACACAACAGTGAGTGAAAAGCAACCATGTTTATTGAGGGTAAGAGAAAAACACCAACATGTATTTAGTGCCTCTCTAAGTTACTAAATTGCTCAGGCTGGGCTGGAATTTGTGATCCTTCTGCCTTAGGCCTGTAGGGTTCTTTGATTACTGGCTGAATCACATTACTGGTTTATGAAATCTTTTACACAGTAAGACTTGATGAGCTTCTGGTGAACAAATTAAGAAGCTGGGAGAATGATGCATCCAAAGGGGACATGAAAGTTTCACTCACATTTCACAGTTTTATGATCATTCTAGCAGTTATCAGTGATGCAGACAAAGTTGTGGGAGTCCCTAATTTATAGACAGCCAGAAGTGTTGGAGGTCCACCCTCATGACATGCTTCTGAAGTGGAGGAATGCCCCTGGGAAGGGTCCTGCAAGCCTTGGGATCTGTGGCCACTTCCAGATAGACAGTATCAGGATTGCATTGCATGACACTCAGCCCATACCAGAGAATTTGTCTGGGATGGGTTTTGTATGCCAGTATAGAGAAATAGTGTGTGTTTTCCAAAATGGTGCACTTAGGAACTTGTATAATCAAAAAGATTACAAAATGAGAGCTGCTCTGAACACAATATCATGAAAACAAATAGCAGTGACTATTTTGAACTAGAGTCATGAGATAAAGTATTCTTTTTCAAAAAAAATTATTTTATTGAGAAATAAATAGCAATGAGACATTTTAAATAATTAATACATTGCATTCTTTAGAGCTCTGACATCTTGTATACAAAATAGACACTTTTACAAATGAAATGAATGATATTATATCTCATTTACTTTTACATTTTCCCTTTGCTTATTTCTCCATGCTATTTTTATTGTGTAGGTTTTCACTCCCATTAAATCTTCTCCCTAGAGGAAATTTGTGATAGCAGCAATATTCATTCTAAATATTTGGGTCAGAGTAGTTAAACAGGAAGGACTGCTTTGATGAAGATAGATGTATGAAAAGAGACATTAAAAATGATTAAGTACTCTGTGTTAATTTGACAGTAAATTATCTGGAAGTTAGCCTCTCAAACTTCACTGTCAGTGAGTTTGTTATGACTTTATATTAACCAACTTAGTGCAAACAACAGAATTACAGAAAACATACAATAGAGTTGCACCCAAAACAATCAAAACATGACATTCTTGCGTTTCAACTCAACAAAATCCATGAAAATAATTTGTTTGCTTTGTTTTTACTTTTCTGGTTCAAACTGCAAGCCATCTTTGTCCTTTAGTTTAGATTAGCTACACTGAGACTGCTATGTATTAATTCTGATCAGTAGGATCACTGCAGAAGGGACTTGATCAGATCGCTCTGACTCACAGGGAGCAGAACATCCAGGAGCTCAGCCCAGGCCTGGGGCTTGCAGAAGCTGAGCCACAACCCACATAGAATGAGTAACTATCTGTGCAGTTTACATGTTCATGTAAAAAATGCTCATGCTTAGGAGTCAGACAGACCTAAGTTTGAATACCAGTTTGTCTTCACTATACCTGGACTATTAATATAAAAATTAGAGGCAATATTGCCTGGCTGACCTTTAGTCTGCACTAGAATACTGCCCCTCTCTGCAGCCTCAACTAGTGCCATCATCTCTCTTAGGAAAGATGGTTTATGCCTGTGCCTAACAGCTCAAAGTTGTCCTTAAAAACGTATCTGGAAGTTACAAGGAGCTGAAGATAGATTGCAAAATCATTCCACCGGTGAAGTTTTGTTTTCTTTAACTTCTGTAGGGGGTCCTTATATTTGCATTCTCACCAATTATATTACGATATAGATGCTAGAGACATAGGCCCTCTCTAGTATCATAGCACGAATAGGTACATCGTTCATACATAATATGCATATGTAGTTGAAGCAGCCTGCAGAAACACTGAAATAATACTCAGGATTTGGAGGGAGATGGCGATGACAAGGAATCAATCTTTATAAAAATTTCAGGCCTTGAAGAGCTAGAGGGAATATTTTTATGGGGTTCAAAGGATACATGTGTATGTGCAAGGATAGAGTATTTGTTTGTCTTTGATTGTTTTTTACAATGTGCATCACAGTGAACATCTGTTTCTAAGAGACACAAGCAACCAGACCTGCAACAGCAACTATCACCCAGGCAACTGAAGTATACTGGCTCAAGGGGGCATTTTCTGCTACACTGTAACACAGAAGCTATGCAAATAAAATACGTACAAGGTATAGATAGATAGATAGATAGATAGATAGATAGATAGATAGATAGATAGATAGATAGATGATAGATTATATATATATATCTATCATCTATCTATCTCTATATATATACATACATATAGATAGAAATATAGATATATTACATTATACTTGGGTTTTTCTATCCTTTGGCTTTTTTGAATATTACAACTCTGAATATTGGGGTTTAAGCTTCTGTTTGAGTCTCTACTTTCTTAAATTTTGAGAAACATACCCAGTTTAACTTTCTCAAGAAATCTCAAACTGTTTCCTACAGACCTGCACCATTTTATAAACCCACAAGAATGTTTAAGAATTCCACATTCTCCACATACTTGTCAATATTTGTTTTATTTTCTTTTTCACTTTCCTTTCCTTTTGGGGGGCATATTTAGTGACAGTAATCCTAATGGGCATGATGTGGTATGTCATTGTGGTTTTTATTTGCATTTCCTAATAACTACTCATATTGAGCATTTTTCCATGCCTGAGTTCAATCCCCAGTTCCGCCAAACAAACAAACAAATAAATAAATAAAAAATGTTCCTTGGGCCACTTTATTAGGGCCATTTTTGGAGACTCCACATAATCACCTCTGGTGAATCAAATGTTTTAATTCCATTATGTTGGGGTTTATGGTTCCAAAATATGGATTTTTAGAGGACTTAAATAATCCAGACTGTAGAGTCCCTTACCAAATTTCTGATATCCATTAAGCAGACATAGGTCTCACTCTGCTGACAGAATCCTTGGATGAACAAAAGATTTCTTTTGAAGTACAATTAGCCTATTTTTTTCCCTTTCATTACCTTGCTTCTAGTGTAATGATTATCTATTGGCAAGTTCAATATCATAAAATCCTGCCCTATGTTTCCCTTTAACAGTTTTATGAATTTTAGTTCTTATATTTAGGTGTTTGGTTCATTTTAAGTTAATATTTGCATATGGTTTGAAGTAAGAGTCCAGAGTCATTTAACTAACACTATGTATTAGTATTTCTAACACTATTTCTTAGAAAGACTAGGCTTTTCTCATCAAATAGTCTTGGCATCCTACTTGGAAAATGCTTACCACTTATGAGAGGGTTTATTTCTGGGCTTTCTCTTCTGTTGCATTGGTCTACATATCTATCCTTATTTCAGGACCCTATCGCTTTATTACTGCAGTCATGTGGTAAGCTTTGAAATGAGTCCACCATCTGAGTTTTTTTTCATATTATTTTGTCTATGTAGGACTCTGCAATTTGATACAAGCTTTAGGATGATTTCTTCTATTTCTGCAAATGCATTGTGATTTTTATAGGGATGACTTCAATTCTGTACATCATTTTGAATAATCTATTCTTCGCTGTGCTAGATCAGGATTTAGTTTGCTTTTTTTTCTAAGATATATAGTTAAATTATTTTTTATATTTCTTGTCTTTTAACATATCCATTCACATCTATAAATTTCCCTCAACATTTTTTGCCGTATCTCATAAACTTTGTTATATTATGCTTTTATTTTCATCCTTCTCACTGTATTTTCTAATTTCCTCTGTGATTTCTTTTTGACCTATTGTTTATTTCAAGAGCATGTTATTAATTTCCATGTATTTGTGGCAGTGAGAATAGGCCAAACAGGAACATGCAGCAAGGGCTGTATTGACTATTGAATTTAAAACAGTAATAAAACTAGAGGAAATTGGTCTGCTTTCCATTACTGTCATATTTCAGGAACTCTAAACAATGTAAGTGATAGAATACTCCCTTCTGAAAATAAAAACCTTTGTGGGTTAATAACTTAAATATTTATTGTAGTTACTATTGAATTTTAATAATGTACATTAAGCTTCAGTAGGCATATTTTCATTACTTATGCCTCAATAACCATTGTATTCTACATAACTTTTAATTCAAATAACTCACACTTAAATATGTAAATTTTGGGAGGAAGGAACTATCCAAATTATGTTTATTTATCTTTATAATGAAAGTGCTGTAATTTCTTTAAAATTTACAGTTTAATTGCTAAGCTATGATGCCATTGAGATTAAAGATAGAAACTGCATCAAAGTGAGGCTTGAACATCCCTAAGATGGTTTGGAAATGGTTTGAATAATTTTGACAGTAATTTTATAATATTAAAAATAAAGAAAAGCACCTAAAATCATTTTCATTAAATAAACCCATATGCAATGCAAAACCATTAGTTTGTACATTGAGTCTTCATTAATATATTACTTATACATTTCTGTCATCTGAGAAATGTATCTGAGAAATTCAGTATGTATTCAATGCAATAAACACAATTTCTAGTTGATCTTTATATCTCTAGGGCCTTGTTTTATATACTTATAATGTAAATCACCATTGATTTGTAATGACGCTAATAAACTGTTTATAGCAGAGTGTTTCTCTTTTTCCTTTTAAATCTCTTACCAGAAAATTATTTTACTTTCAGAATATAGGATGAACGAGGTGTCATGTATTTTGTCTTATTAAGTGGTCTGAAAACAAAATCACTTTTTTGAATTCCAGTGATAGGAAGGGATCAGAAAATAGACTATTACAGGTAAGACCTGCTGTCCAATTTCTAGGAATTTCTTGAAATCTCTTTCTGCCCTTGCCTGTCCCATCAACACCCTAGCCTCTTCCAATTTCTTTTCTTTTCAGCATGTCAGTTAGAGAGAAAGAAAGAAAATACTATAGGTCAGCTTGTAAGTATTCCTGAAAGGTCCATGTGTTAAAGGTTTGGTCTCTAGCCCATGGAACTACTGGGAAGAGCTGGACCCTTTAGAGGGGAGGATTTGGGGCTATTGAGAGTATCACTAAGAGGAGGTTGGGGGACTGTATCTCTTTCCTTTTTATTTCTTTGGTTTATTGGCCACCAGAAACACCTTTGTCTACCCTGTACTCTTTACAATGATCCATCACCACTGGCCCAAGGCAACTGGGCCACCTGATCCTAGACTATGAGTCAAAATACACCTTTTCTCTTTTTAGCATGATTATTTCAAGTATTCGTTATAGTAAGAGACATATGACTAATATAGAGGGTTTACCAAAAAGCAATACATTAATCATAGGAAATGAAGAAAGTATATCAAAGCACTCAGATGAAAAAATATCTTAGTCCACCATCAGTAGGGAATAAACCCTATGGGACATAGTTGGCCCTCCCTATCCATGGGATATGCAAATGCTTTGTCAGTTTGTATGTGACTTGAGCATTTGTATATTTTGGGCCTTAGTTCATGAAGATACCAAGGGATACACACACACACACACACACACACACACACACACACACACATATGAAATTATGTATGTATATAAATACAACTTTTTGATGAGACTCTTTAATGTAAAAAGTTTCTTATTTAGTTACATAATCAGTTTAACTTTGAATGCCATGTAAGAAATTTAACAGTTTTTATTGAATATTTAATGTTCATGTTTATTATAAATACTGCTGTGATCAACACCTTTGTTAAACAGGTATAGATACAAAGTTATTTCCTAAAACACAGTTCAAATAGATAAAACCACATTATATATCTATTTTTAAAGCCTTTTATTCCTACTATTAACCAATCTATGAAAAGGACATGGTAATGTACACTTCCTGAAGTAACTTAAGATAATTCCCCTTACTCCACAGACCTTAGTGAGAGGAAGTTAAGTTTTTGTTTTAATATTTTTATTGAGAAACAAATAGCAATGAAACAGTTTCAAAACCGATTAGTAGGACAGGTTCAATAATTAATACATTGCATGTTGTTGTCTTCTTAGTGGTTATTCATAGTGCAAGATGCAGACATGATAGCCTGTCCACAAACACTATTAGTGCAAATCTTTCTATTCATTGAATTAAGAGAAAGTAGCTATATTTCTATCCTAACTATTTTGGGTATATAGATACAAAATGGTCCCTCATTTGTATCCCTTTTATTGTTTTTGTCAGAGAAGACCATTCCATTGTCAATTAAATATTGTAGGTGCATGAATTCAGCAAAATATTCCAATATAGTCCAGCAGTCCATAATAGTAGTGGGAGCCGGGAGAGGTGGCGCAGGCCTGTAATCCCAGCACTTGGGAGGCTGAGGCAGGAGGATTGTTGTGAGTTCGAGACCAGCCTGAGCTACAAAGTGAGCTATGGCCAGCCTGAGCTGC
>PVKA01033613.1:0-24471 GCA_004027165.1 Ctenomys sociabilis
AGAAATTTATGACTGTCAATGCCTACACTAAAAAAGAAGATAAATCTTCCTCAAATCAATAATTTAAGTTTATACCTTAAAAAATAGAAAAGGAGAGATTAGTAAAAAAAAAACTTGCTGAAGAAAAAAGAGATTTTTATACTAGAGATAAGTGAAATAGAGAGTAGGAAAAACAGAGAAAATCAATTAAGCAGAGAGCTGGTTCTTTGAAGAGATCAGCTTTAACATGCCTTAGCAAGGCTGCTTGATAAGAGAGAAGATACGAACAGCTGAAATCAGAAGAAAATGGGGACACTGCTACAGATGTTACAGAAATAAAAAGGAAAAGGGTTAAAAGAGAATGCTATTAGAAATAGTAAGCCAACAAGCTGGATGACCTAGAGATGAAGTGCGTTCCTGAACTAACAAGGATGATCAAAACTGGCCTTTGAAGACAGAGAAACCTTGACCAGATTTACATCATGCAGAGAGATTAATCAGCAATGAGAAACTAGGGACACAAGAGAGCACATGGGACCAAATGTCTTTGCTTGTGAATTCTATCAACACTTAAACAAGAATGGCATCAACCCTTATCAAACCTTTTCAAAAAGAGTAGAATACTTCCTAACCCACTCTAAAATGCCAGTATCATTATCGATAACAAAGCTAGACAGAGATGACACAGAAAAGCTACAACAAATGTTTTCCATGGGGAAAAAAATCCTTAAATTACTATAAAACCAAATTCTGAAACACATACAAAGTTTATTTTTAAATATGAAGTGAGATCTTTTTCCTCAGAAGCACAAGAAATACTTAGTACGTGAAAATCTTTCAGTATAATACACTGTTGTAATATAACAAAGAATGAAACTCCAGAGACATACAAGTAGATGTACTCATTTATGATAAAACTATCTTAACAAAATAGGAATAGAAGGGAATTTCTTCAAGTTGTAAAAGCATCTATGAAAAATCTTCAGCTAACATCATATATAGCAGTCAAAACTAAATGGTTGCTCTTTCCCAATGTGCAAGATGACAGGCGAAGAAACTGAGAAGCCACACACTAAAGAGAAGAAACCCGAAGCCAAGAAGGCTGCTGCCTGTGGTATTGATAAAAAGGGTAAGGTGAAAGCAAAAACAGTCCAAGAAGGGGCAGCCCCACTGCAGCTGAAATCCTGTCCTGGTTAGAGGAATTGGTAGTTACTCCCGATCTGCTATGTATTCAGGAAAGGCTGTGTACAAGAGAAAGTACACAGCTGCCAAATCAGAGCTGAGAAGTTTTCTTTTTAGAAGGAGAAAATTCTTGCTATGATCACAAAAACAGTTGGTGGGGACAAGAATGGTGGTACCCAGGTGGTTAAGCTTCAATAAATGCCCACATACTTCCCTAGTGAAGATGTACCCCAAAAGCTGTTGAGACATAGCAAGAAACCCTTCAGTCAGTATGTGAGGAAACATTGAGCTAGCATCACTCCTGGCACCATCTTGATCCTCCTCACCGGGCGTCACAGAGGCAGGAGAGTGGTCTTCCTGAAGCAGTTGGCCAGTGGCTTGCTACTTATGACTGGGCCTCTTAGCCTTAATCGTGTTCCTCTACAAAGAACACACCAAAAATCTATCACTGCCACCTCTACAAAAATTGGCATCAGGAAAGTGAAAATCCCCAAACAACGTGAAGAAGAAGCTGTGGAAACCCACACACCAGGAGGGTGAGATCTTTGACACAGAGAAAGAGGTACCAGATTTCAGAGCAGCGCAAGGTGGATGAGCAAGCAGTAGACTCACAGATTTTAGCAAAAATCAAAGGTGTTCCTCAGCTCCAGCACTACCTATGGTCCGTTTTTGCTCTAACAAATGTAATTTATCCTCATAAATTACTGTTCTAAATTTCTTACTGAGAAATTAAATTAATTAAATGTCCATAAAAAACTAAAGGCAACCAGCATAAAAAGAAAAAAATTTAAACCACCTTTCTGTATGTATGACTTGATCCATCTATATATCTATAGATGACAGATCCAATATATAAAAAATTTTAAGGAGAATACACACACACTGTAAAACAACTAAAACAACCTCAGCAAAGTCAGAGGATCAAATCAGCATATAAAACCTGTGTTTCTAAAACCTAACAACAGACAATCAAAAAGCAAATTTAAGAAAATAATTCCACTTACAAAGATGAAGAACCCCAAGGTACAAGTTTAACAACAAATTTATCAAAAGGAATTCAGAATCTGCACAATGAAAACTGCAAAGCACTGCTGAAAATAGTTAACAGTCGTATCTATGAATGGAGAGGTGGTTCATATTCACGCATTAGAATTTCAAAGTTCTGCACAAAAATTGACAAGATAATTGTAAAATTCACATGGAAATGCAAAGAAACTAGAATAATCAAAACAGTTTTGAAAATACACCACAAAGTTATGGATCATAAATCCTCAGTGTCAGGATGGTGTGATAACCACGTAAGAATAGCTGTTTGGATCAGTACAGCAGAACTGAGTCTGGATAAAAGCTCTGTGTTAACAGCCAGTTGATTTGTTTTCCTGTATTTAGGACAGGGTCTACAGGATCTCTCTACATAGATGCAATTCATAGTAACTCCCCTGTTTTCAGCCTCCCAAAAGCTGGGATTACAGGCATGCACCACCATGCCCAGTCTCAATCACTATTTCAGTGCGCCCTGGGGGTGGGGCGGGCAGGGCACACCGGGGATCAAATCCCAGCAGCTGCACTTTGCCTAAGCAGCGTCTTTCGTCCGCTGAGCATTCGGGCCAGCCCAGCCACTTGATTTTTAACCATAGTCCCAAATCAACTCAATGCAAAAGAGTCCTTCAAAAATTGGTTATTCCAGCACCACAGGCAAAGTGTAACTCAAAATGGGTCAATAGCAATATAAGAACTAAAAGTCTCAAATATTTAGGAGAAAACATAAAAATATTTATAAACTTTGATTAGACAAGTTCTTAACTACGATAGCTAAAGGCAAGTCACAAAGGAGAAAAACACATGATCTGGACATCACCCAAGCTAAGAGTCCTGGAGATGCTGTAAGGAGCTGCAAGGACCACTGCAGAGCAGGTCAAGACACTTGCGAACAACACATGGGGAGCAGGGCTTGCACCCACAGCCTGTAAGGGGCTCATAAAACAATAATAGTCAGGCAACCCAATTGGAAAGTGGGCAAAACTTCACATAAATCATTATCAGTCACACTACAAAGTGCTTAACATCAGTAGGCACTAAGGCGACTCAAACTACAATGAATCACTGCCACATATCACCAAGAATTAAAATAGAAAGCAAAACCTAATTTTGTCATTCAGCCTCAAAACTTTCCCAAAAGCCTGTGTGCTTGCGAGGTGTTGGGAGGAGGGCACTGTGCCCAGCCATGGACCCTTAGCCAGCTTGGCGGCTTCACAAGTCTATCCAGACTCAGTTCTGCTGTACTGATCCAAACAGCTATTCTTACGTGGTTATCACACCATCCTGACAGGAGGATTTATGATCCATAAATTTGTGGTGTATTTTCAAAACTGTTTTGATTATTCTAGTTTCTTTGCATTTCCATGTGAATTTTACAATTATCTTGTCAATTTTTGTGCAGAACTTTGAAATTCTAATGCATGAATATGAACCACCTCTCCATTCATAGATATGACTGTTAACTATTTTCAGCAGGACGTGAGAGGCTGGTGAGGTGGATCCCTGGGAGTGCGTGTCTCCCCGCCCCTTCGCGTCTCTCTACTCTGGTTACCAAAGCACAAGCAGCTGTCTCCGCTCAGGGTTGCCCACTACGCTGTTCCCTGAATCCAGCCCCTTTGACTGAGGCCCCCGGAAACGCAAGTCAGATAAACCACTCCTCCTCCAAGCTGTGAGTGTAGGGTCCATGTTTTGTTGGGTGCAGAGAAGTGATTAATATAGCAAGTGTTATCTAGTATCTGGAGAACTAAATGTTCCCAAGTCTTTGTGGCAAAGTAGCTCACTGCTTTTGCAAAAGTTTTGTAATTTTTTAAAATCATTACATTTACCAAAAGATCAAATATGCTCAAGGCGATACCAGTAGCCTAAGCACCTGTCTGACAAACACAAGGTCCTGGGTTTGATCCCTGGTTAAAAAGAAATCAATCAAAAGACCAAATAATTCTACTGTTAAGAATCTACCTGAGTTGATGGAATAGCTCAGCAAATTAAAGTGCCTGCAAGCAGGTGCAGGGGCCGGGGGTTTGATCCCTGGGCCTGCTATGCCAGCCCTGCCCCCAGAGCACGCTGAAATAGCCATTGAGACTGGGCGTGATTGCGCACACCTGTCATCCTGACTCTCGGGTGGCTGTAAACAGGCAGATCACTACGAATCTGATCTAGTAGTGAGACCCTGAAAACCCTGTAGACCCCTCACTAAAATAAAAAAATATATACTAATAATCTACCTGAGTGGCTGGTGAGATCGCTCAGAAGACTAAGTGCATGCTTAGGCAAGCACAAGGACCAGGGTCTGATCCCGGCACCAAGGCTATGCTGGCCTGGCCCCAGGACACTGAGCCAGCCAGTGGGTTGGGGTGCGGTGGTGCACACCTGTAATCAGCATCAGGAGGCCAAAGACAAGAGGATCATTATGAATCTGAGCTGCATAGTGAGACCCTGTACCAAGTACATTAAAAAAAATCTTCCTGAAAATCTGGGCACGATGGCACACATCTATAATCCCAATGCTCTGGACGCTGAAGCAGGAGGTGGCAGTTCAAGGTCATTCTGGCATTCAAGGTCATCCTGGCTACTACATAGTGAGTTTAAGACTACCCTGGACTGCACAGCAAGACCTTGTCTCAAAAAAAAACCTACCTGAGGAATGGAAATTATATACAATGACTTGAATGTAAAGGTTCACAGTGACTCAATAATAGTTAATCCTTGGAAGTAATCCAAGTTTCTAACAACCTGATGCATAGATGAATAAATACAGAATATCCAGACAACAGAACACTTTCTTTTGTTTTTTAGAATACCAGGGATTGAACTCAGGACCTTGCACTCGCCAAGCAGGTGCGTCCTACTAAGCTATCTCTCCAGCCCTGCTTTCAATCATTTAAAGGAAGTAAAATGTTCATACACATGAGAATATGAATGAATTTCAAAAACATAAATGAAAACAGCCATATCTACAAGGCTACCTAGACACTATGTAGTGCCGTTTATGTGAGATGTAAAAAGTGCAGATTTATGAAAACTGAAACAGGGCTGACGTTTTCTGATATCTGGGCTGTATAAATGGGGACTACTTGTAAACAAATTAGTAGGAATTTGAGGGTGATGAAAAGTTCAAAAGTCAGATTATGCCAATGGTTGTACATTCATGCAAACTTACTAAAAATCATTACATCGCACTCTTATGTTATATAAGTTACAGCCCAGTAACACCATATTATTTTTTAAAGTTTTTGAAGAAAAGTGAAAGTTAACCAGGAGGAAAAATAGTAGGATTAAACTGTTCTTTATTTACATATCGTGGCATACTTACTTTTGTTGTTGTATTTAACACAAGTCCAAGTTCTTCGAGTTAGAGGTCGCTGCAGCAGCAGGACGGGCTGGGAGGCTCCCAGCCACCCGGGTTTTCCCGTGACAGGCGGTGAACGCGGCGCCAGCCCTGCGTCCAGTGGACACCCACGCGGGCTGGGCCAGGAATCTGGAGGAGGCGCTGCACTCCAGTTCTTCTCACAGTTCTGCACTATGAGTCTTAATATATCTGAGTAAGGAAACTGAGGTTCAGAAGTGTTCCTGCCTGTGCCACACACAGGTAGCACTGTGCATCAGAGCAGTCGGCAGCTGACAACCTCGGGTGTGACGTCTCCGTGGCCACGGTTCCACACTCAGTGGCTGGCAGGGCTGGGTTTAAATCCAGGACCCTCTGAGCCTGGCACTTTCTGCTCCACCACACTGTGCGCTCGGCCTAGAAAGCTTAAGGAAACTGTCCACAGGCCCAGCTTAGGCTCCCTGATTTCTTGTTTCTAGACGATAATAAAGCAGCCCAAAGTTCTCCTGGGAGTTCTTTTATTTCCTCTAGGGCTGGAATAATAATAATATATTTAAAAAGCTCCACCATGTCTTTAAAGCTTCGCTAACAATCAGCACCATTAAAGGCTGGCGTGAACACTGAGAGGACGCTATTGACAAATGGCTTCAAAAAGCCTTCGGCGGGTCTACAGCCACCGCACCATTTGTGAAATCTTAGGGTAGAAACCCACCTGGAAGGGCCTCGGAAACAGGCAAAGCTGTCCCAAAAACGCAGCAGGAGGAAGATGGTCGTCTTTGGGCAATTTGCTTTGCTGTGAACAATAAAAGCGTTCCAGTTGATTTAAACAAAAAATACTCAAAACCAAGGCTATTTTTAAAAAGGTATTTATTTAACCGCGGGTTTCACTTCCTTTGCCCTCAGATCTTTTGCCTCTCATTCTGAGCAACAGACGCTGTTGTATAAGGAAGACTGCCTGCTTCCCAGGGCAGCACAGCACAGAGCGCTGAGGGAGGGTGAGGAAGGTGCACAGGAGGAAGAGCAAAGAATTAGAAAGGGGAGAAACGCGAAATTAAGACCTTGGCTTAATGCACATCCTCTGAATTATTCAACTGCTGAGAAGCCGACAGATTTCTTTTGACGCTCGACTGTCGTGCTCTGCGTCTGGATCCATATTCCACTTTTGAAGGAGCTACTTTAAGAGAACTCTGTCCATCTGCACAGCTCAACGTTGTGACATATTTTTCTTTGCAAAATGGAGGCATAAAAATTCAGAGAACTTCGGTATTCATTAAATGATAGCTTAGTTAAGGAAAGTTGTACAGCTTTAAAAGGGCTCTTAGGAGTCAATGCTTTTATAAATAACTTTTTCGAAATGAAAATAACCCATACTCCCTGCTTCCCACCTCCCAGGAAAATGACTTGTGTTTCTGACTTTCAAAGTTTCTAAAAGTTTGCTAATCTCTGACTAAAAGCAACAGGTATGACTTGATAGTTGAAATTGTAAGCTCAAAGGCTAATTGTTTGCAGACAAATGGGTCCCCATATGCCAAGGAAATTAGGAAAACTATGTGGTTCAGTTAACACACTTCCTGAAACATACCAATAATAAAAGTAGTAACAGGAAATGTCTACTGTTGGCAATCTTGAGAAACAGTTTGTTCTAGAAGGCTGTGCTATCTGTAGTGAAGGGTTTGCTTTATTGGACACTCAACCACTGTCATTTTAGGCTTTAGTTTTAAAATCCTTGTCAACTATGTCATGCATTGCTTTCCCTTGTTAAACATTTATGTAGTTATAATTTATTTTGTTAATAATTCCAAAAAAAAAATCAAAGAGCTATAGTAATTATTTTCTAAACACAATTTAAATTATTCTCGATGTCCCAGGATCTTCATAGGTGACATTAAGGTTATAATAAGAAAATACTCTTGGGAAGATAAATCTTGGTCCTTTTGCAGTGGCTGCAGCCTCTGCTGTTGCTTTAGTTCTCATGTTTGATTATTAAAGTTATTTTGCTTGCTTCACTGCCAAGGAACCTGGTGTTCATGGTGCAGGGCTGCATCTGATGGTTCCTCCTTCTTGCAAAGCACAGCTTCTAATATTCATCAGGCTGGGAAGCCAGATGACCCTCAGACTAAGCACGGGCCAAGAGGGCACCTCCTAGGAGCAGTGCACCCGTCCTTCAAAGCCTTCCAAAGCAGCACAGAGAAACAGGAGAAAGCAGAATAAAGTAGTTTTCTCTAAGAGTTCATTGATAAGTGGAGGTTGTTTGGGCCTTGATCCAAGCTATGCCCTACAGAGTGATTATAGTCTGAATCCTTTGGCAAGGAAAGGCTTCTGTTGGGAAATATTTGAGTGTCACAGACTTCTGCTGTCATAACACCGTCCGCATCACTGCACACACAGAACCAAGTCAAAAATCACTAAAATCTACCACACGTGGCCCTTGATTTTGGTGATATGCAGGTGGCCTTTCTTACTTACTCCTTGGTTATTGATGACAGTTTAGATCAAAACAATGGACTCAATAACTGAATCTGAATGGGTAAAGTGATTCAGAACTGGAACAGATCAAATAAACTGGAACAATTCTCCACTTCAACTGACAAAGACAGATGAGCCCCTCACTACTGAGGAATTTCTGTCAAAATGAAGGACCCAAATTTTCTCATGAGGAAAAAGATGAACCTAGAATTTAGAAATATTCTGCAGACCAACTGGCCCTTGCTGCTCCAAGGCATCAGGGTCAGGAAGGCAAACTCTCAGAAAGGCTTCCAGAGGGAAGATTTATGAGACACAACAGTGAATTCAACACGGAATTCTGCAGTGGAGCCTCAAAAATAGAAATGAAAGATTTTATTTGGCAACTGATGAAATTTGAGTATAGAGTATCAAGGTTAAATTTTGAGATATTGCTTACTTAACTGTGCTTATACAAGAGAACATCCTCATAAGATAAGCACAGTGAAGTATTTAGGCTCAGGGCCACCAAGTCCCCAATTTTTATGAATATACAGGGGGAAAGAAAGCATGATGATGAAATGGGGCATAATTTAAACAACTGATTACTCTGAATAAAGGGTATTCAGGAATTCTCCATAGCGATTTTAAACCTTTTCTGTAGATTTAAACTAATAAGACAATTCCAAGTTACCCAAAAGTGAGGTACTTTTCTTCATACAGATTAAGCATATCTAACATGAAGACCCAAGTTCCACAGTGCTTCAAAACCTAAAGCTTCCTGAAAGCCAACACGACTTCACGAGTAGAAAATTCTACTGATCCTAAACAATTCCAGTGTGGGCAAAGACTGAACATCAGAGTTGAGCTGGTGAGGGCATCCAGAAGCAGGAGGACCACCCTTGGCAGCAGGGGGTGGCAAGTCAAAGGCAAGTGATGAGGTATGCTACTTGGAGGGGCTCAGGACAAAAAGTCACAGTTGCGTATGTTTGTAGTTTTCTATGCCAAACTTGGTCTACCTGTGTGCTGTGCTGTAATCTGAAGAAGCTGGGAGTATAGCACAGGAGCTACGCGAGTGATCACCTTGAAGTATCACAAGCTGTAGTAAGGAGAGATCACTCCCGTGTTGCTCTTTACCCTGTTTTTATACCCATCAGTTCCTAAATAATTGGTCATTCTACTGCTGTATCTCAAATAATATTTTATTTGGGGGGATGTTTCTATTACCATAAACTAAAATAGCCTCAGTGGTAATATCTTGGAGGACTTCTTGCTGGGACATCATCACAGCCTGAAATGCAGGGGTTGCTGTGGGTTCTGTCTCATTGAGAGCTAAGAGCTTCACACCACCCACTGCTCTTTCCCATGCTAGTGTGGAGAACTCCGACTCTGGCCTGACCTGTTGTGGCCTGGCCATCTCCGCGTGGCCCTGTCCATTCCGTGGCCTTGACGGTCACCTCCCATCTGACACACAAGATGCCCGCTTGTGTGTCAATCCTAGCAATTAGGGAAGCTCCAGGCCTGCACATCTACTGTAGATGTAGCTGACATCTACTCCAGGGTTCTGTGATCCCACCCAGCAGAAGTGTTCCTAGCCATACCTCTCACTTTTCACTGCAGCAGCTACTCTGGCTTTTCCTACTATAGCAATGGTCTTAACATATATCCAGTTTGCTAAGTCTGTTATCTTCGATTTTTTTCTTCTCCCATATTCAAGGAACCACCAGAATGTTTGCTGGAACTCTAAGTATTTTTCTTACCCATGAGGCTCTCATCCTCAGGAGACTGCTATTATCTCTTACCTGAGTGACTCCATCAGGAAATCTAGGGAAGACATGTCAAGTACACAGCAGCCTCATGGGAGCTTGACTCTGTGTTCTCTGTTGAATTTCATAAGAGAAGCTTCATATGAACAAAATCATATGGTTGTATTAGGTCTTTAGTAATTCTGACCAAACGCAAACTTGTGTGTTCCACATTGACTTTGAGTCTGCCAACAAATTGCTGTTGTTTTGGCTGGTCTTCCAGGATGAAGCACTTGTTGGATGGTGCACACTACAATTTGGTATTTCAAAAATATTTTATAGTGAAAATTGAAAAATGCACATATAAAGTTTTAAAGTTATTCTGAAGTTACTACTTGTGCACCTCAGGTCAAGAATGAAACACTGTTGAACCCTAATCCCCTGCAGGTCACACTTGCATCTCCACTCTACAGCAGTTGTTATTCTGATTTCTGTGGTAGTGACCACATGTCTCCCTTTGCACGGCCACCATCCTTCTGCACATCCCTTAATCATACAAGCCAGGTACTTGCTGGTTCTCAGATTTACACAATGGGATTAAGCTCTATGGCATTTGGGGGTTTTCCTCCACAGTTGCAGCACCCATATGGTACTGTACTAATGGAAAATTGTGGATACTTACTCTGTACTTGGACACCTCCCCCAGAGGACTCCCAGCTTGGTGTCCTTTCATCATCATCTTTCTACCACTTCCTGGAATGTGCTCAAAACATTAATTGTGAAAACCAAAACCATCTGTCTCACATAATTCACTATCCATACTAGTAGGACTTTATTATGCCGCTGTGTTCATAAACGTTATCTCCTTATTCCAGAAAACATTCCCCAGGAATACAAAGTTGTATAGAACTTCCTTAGTTCAAAAGACTTCTTGAAGAATATTTGAATGGACATTAAACTGCCCACATTTTCAATTGATAGCACTGGACAATGGGAACAGCTGCTAACTCGCCAAAGTGCCCCAAACCCTTGACCCTAAATCTTTCCCTTGCTGTGTCCATCAGACCTAACCTACTACCGCAGGGCCCTTCCTCAGTCCTGACCAAGTCTCCTCTCTAAAGTTCCACCTTCACTTGACCCCAAAACTCAGTAACTTTTGATTTTGCCCTCTGCCTTTGAAACACACCAAGAGGCTGTCAAATACACTCAACATTGTCTTTTTTTATTTTTTACTTTTATTTTAGGGAAGGGTCTACAGGGTGTTCAGGGTCTCACTACTAGATCAGGCTTGTAGTGATCCTTCTGTTTATAGCCTCTAAAATATTGGGATTACAGGCACACCCACTTTCAATTGCCATCTCAGCACTCCCTGGGGGCAGGGCTGGCACAGCAGGCCTAGGGATCGAACCCCTGGCCCCTGAGCCTGCTTGTAGGCACTTTAAACCACTGAGCTATTCAGCCAGCCTTCAACACTGTCTTACTAACAGGTGTTTTGAAGATATTTTTAAGGACCCATCATATTCAGTTGATTTTTAATTTTAAAGTTCTAGTTTATTAGCACATATAAATAAGGCATAATCCCTGTGTGTATGTGTGTGTGTGACACTTCTTAATTCCTTTCTCCATGTCCTTCCCTTCATCCCTCCCACTTCCACCCATCCTTTGATCCCTTTTCCTCTTTTGTATTTTGTTTTGTTTTGTACATTTGTGTAGGACAAATGCTTACATTTCCTGTGTGGCATTAGTGCATGGACATCCCCACTCCTTCCTCATCCTCACCCCCTGCCTTCGAGTCCCTTCCATCTGAGCCAGATCTGCCTCCATACTTCTGATCATCTATCTTTCATTTTGCTCTTTATTTTCACTCTGGATTCTTCATATGAGACAAATGTGATACACAAGTCTGTGGGTTCAGTAACATTCTGACCTGAAGGTGCATTTGTTTTCCTACAAATGACTCAAGTTTATCCTTTTCATGGCTGAGGAGTACTCTATGATGTGTAAATAATGTATTTTCCTTATCCATTCACTCACTGATAGACACATGGGCTGCGTCCAAGATCTAGCTATCGTGAACTGTACTGCTGTAAATGGATACACGGGTACCAGTATAACATGATGTTTTAACTCTTTTGGGAAGAAATCAAAGAAGGACTCTAGTATCATCTTACTCCCTTGTGTGTGTGCCTAAGAAGCTGACATGGACTCATCACTCAGCACACACATGTGCTTGTAAGGCTATGTCTTTACCACTTAGTCATGGATTCTAATCATTTATCATTTATTTTGTTTTGAATGATTAATGGTTTTCTTGGCCACCATTTACAGCCACAATTTGACAAATTAATTTCATACCCACTATCTTCATAGAAATAACCAGACAGAAAAGGAGGAAAAGAGGGAGGGAGGAAGGGAGGGAGGGAGAAAAGAGGGAAGGAAGAAGGGAAAAAGGAAGGAAGGAGGGAAGAAGGGAGGGAGGAAGTAAAGGGAGGGAGGGAGCAAAAGGAGGAAGGAGGAGGAAGGAAGTTTGATCTTATTCGATAGTCCACTCAGGGCATTTATGTCTGAAGCCAAGGGGCAGGATGACGAAGCGCCCATGCAGTATGTTCCTGCTCCCACCTCAGCAAGGATGAAGTAGGATTAGAATTTTCTCTAATATTCCAGTTTCTAAATGATGCTTACAATGTTTTTTCCCCTTGACCTATTCTAGGAAATCATATTTCTACTGCAATCACTTTCCTGACAGAAGCTAGGATGCCCCATCTCAGGTCTGCCTCTAAGTTTATTATTTGGTAAGTTACTCTGGACCTTGCTTTCCACATATAAGAAATAACAGAAAATTTGTGAGCTCCATCCAGCTCTAAAATTCTATGCTTCTCTGTTGAACTAAATCCAAATGAAATTCAGTAACTTTTTATGAAATATTATTCTATGTCACTACTTTGTTATTACTATTTTCATTGCTTTTTAATAACCTGGAAACAACTCATATTAACTATAACAGCGAAGCAGAAATGAAATTTGGAACAGAAATAATTGTAAAGCTCCCACATGATGAGCAATTAGCATGTGCCAGCACCACGGCAACTTCTCTACACATTTTATTTAACCCTCAAGACAACTCTGATAGGGTTATTGCCTTACAGATGAGGGACTGGAGGGTTACAGCACTAGGCTAGTGAGCAATGAAGACCCGATCTGAGCCCCTGGCACAGCCCCAAAGACCCTCCTTCGGGGCTTCAGGGTTGCCCAACATTACCAGCCCCTTGCTTGTGGACCCAGTCTGCTGGATTGGAGGAACAGCCCAAAAGGTCACGTGTGCTGCACATCCAGGAGACTGGGCTGCATGTACTTTGGGGTCATGCTCTCCTGCTGTCAAATGCCCTGCTGCTGGGGCTTTGCTTCTCTCCTCAACATTCCCCCTTGGCTTTAAGAATCAGGGAAGATAAAAGGTAGATGTTTCTCTGGAAATGCGGAACACCACTTGCACTGCTTTTCTGAAAGACTCCTTTTCATGAGTTGAAATTCACCTATGTGTTCTCCTATTTTATTTTATTTATTTATTTTTTTGGTGGAACTGGAGATTGAACTCAGGCTCTTGTGCTTGCCAGGGAAGCACTTATTCTACTGAGCCATCTATCTCCCCAGACCCTGTTCTCTTATTTTAAAATAAATTTTGTAAAATGAATACACAACACATAAAGGCTTAAGACAAAGAGAAGCAAGGAGTCCCTTAGAATTTAATAGGTGGCTAAGTATTTAAAAAAAACTGTTGCCTAGGTAATAAAAACCGAGTCACGGAGTTTGTGAAGGCCGCACTGTGGTGCGGATGAGGTGGACACTCTTCCTGACTCTCCTGGCACATGGTTTTCTCCAGTACTACAAAGTTCTGCACGGCCACAGGAGAGGTAAACTGAGGCGGGAGACTGCAGAGGCAGTGCTGGCAAGTGCCAGCCCAGGAGGCCAAAGGGTGCAGGTGAGCCGCCAGAGTCTGGGGAGAGGCGAGGAAGAGTCCCCCCCATGGGGCTCAGAAGGAAGCCTGGTCCCGCAGCACTCGCACTTGGGTTTCTGACTTCCAGAGCAATGAGGAAATAAATTTAGATTGTGTGCTAATCTGGGGGACTCTGCTACCGCAGTCTGGGGAAACTAAGGCAAGGCGCTAAAGAGATGGTAGGCTCCAGGGTGGAAGACCAAGAGCCGGCACGGGCAGGTGGAGAAAAACAAAAAGAAAGCAGATTTCTCTTGTATCGCAGCCATTATGAATCATGCCGCAGTGAGCACAGGAGCATGGATATGTGGAGAAACAAACTGCCCAAAAAGGAGTTTCCTCAGTCTTGACTGAGGGGATTCTGCTGCTTGCAACAGTGTGGACAGACACGCAGGACCCGTGACAGATGAAATGGGCCAGACGCAGAGGGAAAACTACCACTTGACCTCCCCTACATGTGGAATCGGAAGTGAAACAAGGCTAGGGGCCAGCTTCAAACCTACAAATGGGATAAAACGGGGCTACCAGGAGCTGGGAAGGGTGAGGGAGGAAACAGGAGGAACCCGGCTGAGAGACACGAAGCAGTAAATCCATAGAACGAACAAATCTAATGTGCAATAGAGGTAGAGTTAGTAAAGTTGTATTCTATTAGACTTCTCCTGTGTGCAGATTTTCATCTTACCTCATGCACAAAAATAACTATACATGAGAGATCAGGAATAAATTAATCTGCTTCTCTAATTAACCATCTGATTATCTATATGTGTCCATACCAAACTGTTATCGACCTCAAGTAAGCACAATAAATTTTAATTTTAAAATATACTGTTTTTATAAAACAAGCTGCTAGAATTCCCAAGTTAATTGTATTCACCTTCACCATTGGCTCCTTACAGTACAGCCTCCCCCCCTTAGTCCAAAAAGAACCCCATCTTTCACGTGAGTACTCCCCATCCTATGGCTCCTAGCTTTCTGGGCAGGATTCAGACAGCAGAGGTCCCAAGGCTCATCTGAATTCCTATCTTAGATTTGATCAGAGGTATTGGTGATAGGACATCATGGATTTGACCACCCTTAAGAGCTGAGGCATGTGGGGGAGATTTAGATGTCCCCACAAAACCTCATGAAGTCATGGAGGTTTTTCAGAGTTGGATGAATTTAGAGTGTGTGGTACTGGGGATCAAGGGTATGTGATTAGGAAATCGATCCACTTATCAGTTTGGCATAGTTCTGACTAAGACTAAGGGTGCAAGTGCTGTTTCGGCCCTTGGGCAGGTAGCCTGCATGCAACATAAGGGACAGAAAGAGGCTTCCCTCTCTCCCCTGCTGCTTTCCCAGTTTGTGAGCTCCATGTACTGTTCTCCTCGCTCATGACCCTCTGCCAAACCACCTTCCTCGGAGCCATCTGATGATAGGCTGAAACTTCAAGCTGTAAGCCAATCAAACCTTTCCTACTGTAAATCTGGGTGTTGGGTGCTTTGTCTCAGCTACAAGAAAAGTAACTAAGACAGAATTTGCTACCAGAGAAGTGGGGTAGTTGCTGTGACTCTACCTGCCCACAAGGTGCAGGACCCTTTGGGACTGGCTTGTGGAAAGAGTTGGGAAGGTTTGGAGATGCCAGCTGAAAAAGCAGAACTCAGGTGCATTGGGCTGTACTGTATGGGAGATTCTGGTCAGAGCTCAGAAGACCAGAACACTGACAGAAATCCTACCAGGAAAGACCAGGCTGAGGAAGCTTCACTGGCAAGGAGGACCGCACTGGCTGCAGGACTCCAGGTGATGTACGTTATGGCATAGCAGAAAGTGTGTCTGCACTTCGCATGTGTCCAGAGGCTTGGTCTGAAACTGTAGACTAAGTAATCTGGAAAAAAAAAACTTAAGGCAGCCCACTGTTGAAGTTACAGGGTGGCTGCAATTGAGGTTTCATCCAGATTTATTGTGAGAAGCAAGAGCAAAGAAGCCCAGTAGATGATTTGAAATATTTTGAGTTTTGCTAGGAAAAAATTTCAGTAAAGATATGGACTGCAAAGGTAGTGCAGAGGAGCTCTTGATTGCTGAGAAGAAATAGGAAAATAGAAGGGATGGCCTGGAGGCACTACAAGAGGCAGCAGGACTCCAGCCTCAGCACCCCCAAATTAGAAAAGTGAAAGACTGTTTTGAGAAGAGAGGCCCAGAGCCTCGAGTTCCACAACGATGGTATCCTAGGAAAGCTGTTCATCAGGATTTGGCTCATAGACTTTCAACTCCTATAGCCAAGAAACAAGGAAGCCCGACCACTGCTCCTACTGGCAGCAGACTCGGGCATCATCCATGAGGTGTTGGTTTCAGGTGTATGCAGAGTGGAAGAGCTGTGGGCCATGACAGCTTTCACCCAGATTCAGAAGAAAGCCTGAGAGGACAGGCACTGTGCTCCTGAGAGGGTAGTGTGTGAAATTGGGAGTGTGAGGATGAAGGTACAGTGGAGATCCCAGAATTTTGAAGAATACAATAATGTGCATCACTTGAGAAAGACTCCAAGGATGGAACACAGCTGGCCCCAGAGAGAAACCATGGGAGCTATAAACACCGGTAGCGCCATAGGGGCATAGCCACCCAAGCCCTTTGGAGTTCATATTTTGCCACAAATTGCCTAGGATTCCAGACGTGTAACTACAGGACTTAATGTTTACCATGTTGGATTTTGGACTTGCTTTGGTGCCATTCCTTTGCTTCCTGTTTGAATCTTTTGGAATAGTGTGATGGTTTGTGTCTAGTTGTCCCCTATATGAGGCTTTGGCCTCATGTAGTCATGGGGTGGGGACTTCTAGAGTTTGTGATTAACTCATGATCCCCTGAGATTATATGGATCCAAGGATGAGATTATGGGTCTTAGTACTGCTGGGATTATGGTGTGAGTACTTCCCCCCTCCCCTGCCTGGGGCAGAGAGCCTGCATGTAATACAAAAGACAGAAACAGACTTTCTGTAGCAATTGCTCTTTGTTGTTGCTTTGTGGATGCCATGAGCTGCTGCTCCCTGCCATGCGTCCCTCTGCCTTGAAGCCAGCTGCATATGGACTGAAACTGTGAGCTAAGTAAACCTTTTCTTCCTTCATTTTGGGTGTCGAGTATTTGTCCCAGGAATGAGAGAAGAGTAACTAAGACAAACGGTAATCTTTACCTTGTACTATTGTACATTGAAAGGGTTGAACTTTCTTTTCACTTGTATGGGGCTCACAGCTAAGAGTCTCCCTTAAATCTCAGAGAAGACTTTGGACTTGGACTTTTCAGCAATGCTTAAACTGTAGGTACTTTGGCAACTCTCAAAGATGGAGTAAATGCCTTTCACTTCATCTTGCAGGGCGATATGGACTCCATGGACTTGCTTGGGTGCCGTTCTTTTGCTCCAAAGGAATGGCACCAAAGCAAGTCCAAAGTCCAACAGGGTAAGTACTAAGTCCTGCAATTACCTGTGCAGAATCCTAGGCAATTTGTGGCGAGAAACGTGCACGATGCTTCGGGGAGCTGGGGTGGAATGTTACGGCCTGCGTCTAGATGTCCCTTCAAAGCCTCACAGTTTTAAATGAGGCTATTTCAGAGGTGGCAGAAACTAGAGTGTGTGACTGACTCATGGTGCAGTGCTGGGGTTAAGTGTACTAGGATTAAGGCTGGGCGAGTGCTAGACCACTGCTTGGGTTGGCTCCGCACTAGCCCCAACAGACCGGACACAATATAAAGGACAGAAAGAGTCCTGTCTCCCTTTTTCCCTTGCTTGCTCTCGCTGTCTTCTGCCCTGGGAACTGTTTCTCCTCTGATGCTCCTCTGCCAGGCCACCCAGCTTGGAGTCAGCTGTTTGTGGACTTAATCCTTTACAGACTTTGCTAAACAACCCTTTCCCCTTTAAGTTTGGGTGTTAGGTATTTCTGTCTTGGAAATGAGGAAAAGTTAACTAATACAGAAAGGAAGAGATCTCTGTTTACCTGTGAAGGCTCCCAGGGGCCTCTGATAGCTGCAATCCTGATTTCTGTACATCTCAACTCAGCCTGACAATCTTTCTGAACATTTCTTCTCATTATTGTTCCCAAATAACTCATAACTGTGAAAGCAACAGGGAGATTTTCTGTCCATTGCCTTCTCTGCAAAATATCTCTTCCCAAATGCCAGGGAAACAAAATGTGACAGATGTGTACTATGACCTGAGGCTGGTCTCCTTACAGGACTGTGGAGGCAGTGCGTGCTCTGCACACGTGACACACGGAGAACACAGATGCCTCTGGTCGTGGCTCACTTGGGTCTATCAGGAGCTTCTTAGGAGAAAAGGTTTTCTTAGTCTGTAGGCCTTGCTCTTTGTAAGAGAAGTGGTACCGGAATACCCCAGGGACTCTGTTCCTGGATTAGTTAGCCTTATGTTGTAACAAAACATTTGAGACAAGAAAATTACACCGAAGAAAGGCTTGCTTTGGGTTGCGGCTCCAGAGGCTTCTGAACATGGTTGCTCACACTGCTGCTCTGGGCCTTGTGCAGGGAATAGCTGATGGCAGCTGAGAAGCAACAGAGAGGAGAGGTCAGGCTCCCAGCCCCGCTGCTGCAGTGAGCTAGGACCTCTCACTAGACCTCACCCCTAAAGGCCCTACCATCTTCCAATAGAATCACAGGAGAACTGGGCTTCAAGGGGCACAGAAGACCCAAAGCCTCGCAGCTCCAGTCTGGCCTGAGTGGGGCTGTGCACTCAGCCTCACAGCAGGACGCGCGAGTGGCCTGGAGCAGAGCGCCATCATTGCCTCTGCTGCTCCTAAAGGGCTCCTTTTTCCTCCACCACTTCCTGGCATAGATCAAATGCAAGCATAGCCTCGGGCAGAAGTGCTCTGGCAGAGACTGCTCAGGTGGTCCCCCGCCGCGAAAATCCTAGTTCTGCAGTAAGCACAGGTTTCAGGAATTCTAGACCATCTCCCTTTACCCTGCCCATAGGGAATCTTCCAACTGATGGATTGATAGCTGACTGGTACAAGAACTAATTGATGTCTCTTCTCCCTTCTTCCCTACCACCTGAGGTGAAGGCAGCCATACAAAAGCCACAGCACAGCAATGGCTGTGACTGCAAAGGAGCTGCCTCCAGAGCCATCTGCCCACGCCAGCCAGCCCTCAGCAGGCCCTGGGATCAATCCCTCGGCCCCTGCACCTGCTTGCAGGAGCTTTAATCCACTGAGCTATTTGGCTGGCCCTGCATCATGTATTTTCTAATGAGCATAATGTATTTATACTTCTAGGAGTAATGATATTGCAAAATGCTAGTTCCTTTCTGTAGTGGGTTGCACGGTGGTCCCCAAAGATACACCCATAGCCGAATCACTAGGACATGACCTCATTGAGAAAAGGGGTCTTTACAGATATACTTCAGTTAAGGACTTTAGGATGAGATCAGCTTAACTTCCCAGATGGGACCACATCCAGCGTGCTTCTAGGAGTCAGAAGAGGAGACAATGTACCCTGAGAGGCAGGGGCCTGAGCTCGACGCCATGTGCCCGGAGCCGCCGGGAGCTGGAAGCTGTAAAGGAGGGCAAGAGCCTCTGAAGGAAGCAGGTCCTGTTATTCCTTGGTTTGGGACTTCTGGGCTTCACAACCTGAGAAAATACAGTTATGGATTTGGGCCCACAAAGCCTGTGGTAATCCGCGGGAAACTGATTTACCCGTTAATTCAAAGTTGACATGCTGCTGCTTCTTGGGCATAATTTGAGATGGATGTAGCTGGAAAGTAGAGTAGAATATCCTGAAATTAATAAAAGAGGGAGCCCAGAATCAGCAGCAATAAAATTCTCTATGTTAAAAATAAGCAAAAATCTCACAACTACACGAATGAAAACAGCAGTTCTATGAGCCTGTTTCTTGCAATTTCTGTGCAAATATGATGACATGCTTTGCTCATTCCCACCAATGGGATTGCAGTCTGTGTTCTGCTCTTATTTTTTTTCTATTTTAATACATCATGGACATATTGCACTTTGGTCACAAAAAATGATCTTTAAACTGGCAATGGCAATAGCATCAGCATTTGTACATCTCTGCCAAGATTTACTTAACCTATTCCTATCTCTTCCCACCAACTTCTGCCTTCAGAGAGCTGAGCAAACCCATTCCCACGCCACTGGCCTCCTTAGATGTCCCCAACAATCCCACTCACCCTGACCCATGCTTTTCCTATTCTTCAGGTAGACACTGAGTTGGGATAGGGAGAAGAAAAACTTATGCACTTATATTTAAAAGGAAAATGGAAGTTTTGATTAATGTTATATCCCACATCTAAAGGAAAATACACTCTTCAGATGGTAACTTTGCTCCCTTGGCACTGATCTGTCCTCAAGGCTAATCCCAGTCATCCCTCATCACCTTTTGGGATTCTCCCCATGACCTGAAAAATATTTTGCCTTCCCAAACCCTGACTTGATGACTGGAGTGAATTTCCCTGCACCTGTGAGTCCTGTGCTGGGTAAGTTTGTCGCCAGCACACTGCACCTTCAGTCTCTGCTCCGGCTGACTCAGAACGTATTTTAACCCCAGTTCTGTCTGTATGCATTTTGTTTCTTTTCTCTTTCTTTCTTTCTTTCTTTCTTTCTTTCTTTCTTTCTTTCTTTCTTTCTTTCTTTCTTTCTTTCTTTCTTTCTTTTTCTTTCTTTCTTTCTTTTCTTCTCTTTTCTTTCTTTCCTTCTTTCCCCTGTATTTTAGGGAAGGGTCTACAGGGTGTTCAGTGTCTCACTACTAGATCTGGGATTACAGGCGTTTACGACCATGCCCCATCTCAATCACTGTCTCAGCGCCCCCCGGGGGTGGGGCTAGCATAGCAGGCCCAGGGATTGAACCCTTGGCCCCTGCACCTGCTTGCAGGCACTTTAATCCGCTGAAGTATTTGGTCGGCCTTGCATTTTGTTTCTGAGTTGTATAGGAAATCAAAGTCCTGAAGCCCCTTTCAGCTTGTACCGCTTTTTCTGAAAATTGCACTGGAGGGAACACATTCTAGGAACCTACCCCCCTGCTTCCCCAGTGCATCCATCACCTGCCTGCAGGGAGGAGCTCGGTAGCCCAGGAGCCGCCAGCCGCCAGCCGTGCCCTCACTGACTTCCTCTGCATGGCTGCTCCAGGGCGCTGTACCAGCCGGCTGGCTTCCAGCAGTGTGAGGTGTGAGTGTCTGTGAGGTGTGAGTCTCCTGTGCTTCCAGCCCTCCCTCGCCATTTCTTGACACTGCTGAACTCAGGAAGGAAAGAATGAAAATGCTGCTTCTGGCCTTCCCCACTGTGATGGGGGTGGGGAGGGGGCTGCAGGCTGGGGCTCAGCCTGTGTGTAAACATCTTTTCCAAACCAGTTCAAGAATTTCACATTGCATGTACCTCACTATAGTACAAATTAAAAATAGGAACAGCAGCAAAAATTAACAGCTGGGAGCACCCTAATCTTTTCCTTCCAGAAAAGCCACTTAATAAAGCATTTGTATTTTGGAATGACATAACCTATATCTGTTTTATGTATCTTAACAGGAAAACAAAGAAACCTACCTTTCTGTGGTGCGACTCCCGGGGTGCTGTTAAGCCATTCCTGATATACTGCCGCTCTGGGGACAGTAAGCACACATCCTCTGGATTTTACTTCAGCCTGATTAGGTCACGCACGTCTGAAACTTTTGTCATCAGGTTACAGCGCAACAGGGAAGTTCTCATCTGTGGATGGACACGGCTGCTCTGGGCGAGCACAGTGAACAGACGTAATGCTACTCAAGGCCTCTTGCCCCGCAGCCTCTGGCTGGTCGCTCCCTCTGCCCCTTCAGCCAAGGAAAGGACTTGTGCATCTCTGGCTTCCCTTAGCAGACGAGCCACACCTCACAGCTAACCAGGTGTTAGAAATGCACTGCAGCGGCACACACCTGGAACCCCAGCTCTGGAGAGGCTAACACAGGAGGGTCACTACAAGTTCAAGCTGTGTAGCAAGATCTTGTATCACACAAATAAATAAAAATTTTAAAAAATGAAACATGGGAAAAAATAAGAGAAGAAGCAGACCACCTGCAACTTGGTGGGAGTCAACAAAACAGAAAGCATTGCTACAAGACTTT
The DNA here is from genome assembly GCA_004027165.1 of Ctenomys sociabilis. Lineage (NCBI taxonomy): Eukaryota > Metazoa > Chordata > Mammalia > Rodentia > Ctenomyidae > Ctenomys > Ctenomys sociabilis. Next base: position 21,775 of record PVKA01033613.1, read on the forward strand.
TGGCCTCCTTGGCCTGGCCTCGTGACCCCGCCTTCCCTGAGCAGTAGTAGGGATGCATTAGCATCCTGATTGCCATTTACTCGAGGCTGCCGGTGTCCGGAAATAATTTTAAATGCCATTTATCAGCATTTAGATTATTTTATGAAAATGCAGGCCCCTTTGGAGGGATTATGAAGCTCATATTTGTAGTGGTCTGGGAAAAAATAAAGCATCTCTGAAAGATGAGTCCCACAATTACCCCTTCAGGAATTACTCATGTAGCAGCCTCTCGGCCTGCAGTAGAACCCGAGACTCGCTGGCGTGCGCTAATGCAGGCTGTGCTGTGGCTTTCCCCAGGAGTCCGGACTCTCATAGCTTCCACCCGAGGCACAGGATCCCAGATCCCATTTCCTTTAGTTTGATGTTGTTGTTATGGTGTTTGCTTTGAGACAAGGTGATTTCTTTTCTTTATACTACTGCTCTTATGGTAATGGGTTTTGGGTTAGTATTGTAAATAACAAAGTAATGGTCAAGCTTTCTTGCTTTCCTCCACAAATAAACCCTCATGAGATGGCAGGTCTGCTTTTTGTGATGAAAGGAGGTTTTATAAAAAGCCTCACATCTCATGGCTCACAGGAGTCTGATACTCACTTGAGGAAAACACCACTCCATTGAAGTCTGGTGAGCTTCTCAGCATGTGTCTGAAAGTTGAGAGTGGGATAAATAATGTTATAATTACACCTGAACTGCAGTGGTGTGCTGCATTTACTTGCCCTGGCTTGGAAGACTCAATGACACATCTCCTCCCAGCTCCAAATACGAGAACTGAGAACTGACTTCAACTGAGTTGTCTGAGATTGACTGTGCAAATTCCTATGGATGTTTATTCACATTTCAGTGTGAAGGAGAGTACCTGTGTGCTACAAATTTGATTTTCCTTCCTTCCTCCTCTCCTCTCCTCATCTCTCAGAAAGCTTATCGTTACCCACTTGCCATGCCCCACCCGCCCAGTAGACGCTCCAGAGTGGAACAGCTGTCCAGATACAGCTGTAACGACCAAGACCTCACTTGAAGCTGCAGACTGCCCATGACGTGACGACCCAACTCCTCCCAGGTGGTGCCAGCCGCTGGCACTACTTCTGTATAACTGGTTCAGTCCAGTTCCTATCACTTGAGTTTCTCACATGTCCCTCTAGATCGCACCAAGAAACTTCTGTAGCCGAGGTGCAGTGAGCCTCAGACCCAGTTTTTAAGGAGGAAAAATTATTCTCTTTAGAATTTAGTTATGAAGATACTAAAAGGCTGGGTATAGAGTTGAGGGTTTTGAGGGGCAGGAGAGACCGGGAAAGGATTGCTTATTATTACAGCTATTGTTCTTAAAGCAATGAAAGCAGGAAAAGTCCCCAAACCTGCTTTGAATTCCCTTACCTTAATGCTTTTATTATTAGTGAATCAAATTTTCACTCTTTAAATTCCTATGGATGTTTATATTTCAGTGTGAGGGAAAGTGCCTTTGTCTGCTTGCTGGTTTTGGTGCTGGGATCAAACCTGTGGCCTCACCTGTGCTAAGCACACAGTTTCCATAAATCATACGCTTTGAGGCCTGGATATCATCCAGATATAATGGGCTTACTTTCTCATGAGCACATTTTTCTTAAAATTCTTAATCAATTTTCTAATATGGTAAATATTAATAGATGAAATCTGTATGAACAAACTTCTTTTGCACCCGCGATGGTTAATTTTATGTGGTAATACAGTTGGGCCACAAGGTGCCCAGGTATTTGGTCATAAGTTATCCTAGGTGCTGCCGTGAGACTGCTGGGCTGAGGCCAGGGGACTGCTGCTTAGGGCAAGGGGCCGGTGTGGCCAGGTGAAACCCTAACAGCATGCAAGCGGGTGACTTTCTTCAGAGTGAAAGAGAATTCTCCCCCTGACTTACTTGTGAGCTGAGACATTACCTGTTTTTTGTACTTGGCAGAAAACTGGCTCTTCCTGGCAACACCAGCTCGCCAACCCAACCTGAGACCTGGGGCCTTGCCCACTGCCGCAAATGCGAACTGATTTTTTATGAGCTGTTTGCCTACCTGTTCCTCAGGATATTGCATTGATTCTCTGCCTCTGGAGAAGATGTGAATAACTCATACAGGGTCTCTAATACTTTTAGAGGAGTATGAAGGCATCGTGAGACCCAAACTTCAGAAACTGAAGCTACAGATCATGTGACCTCATATGAAAAGAGTTACCAAAGCCAAACAGGAGCTTCCTTTTCCACTGACTTTGCCAGCGAGAGGTGCCTTGCTCTGCACCCCCTTCTCCTTTGCAGTGTTTTCTCACATGTCTCACTGACCCCTGATGGGTAATATCGCACTCCCCTTTAGAAACACCAGAAGAGTCACGTGCACACTTGTGGTCGGCCCATGTCCCCTGGGCCAGTCACCTTTCCACTGCTTTGTTCCTTTCTTTTTAACTTTATTTTGTGAACTTCGGTTGTATCATTGCAATCCTCTGGGGCATGTGTCTTCTATGACAGGACAGTGAGCTCTGCCTTCTTTCCCAGCATCTTGTCCCCTCAAGTCTTCCTCTCTGTGCACCTGCGGGGCAGTGTGTCCCAAGGGCTGCTTGGTAGTTTCTCCCGAACTTCACAAGAGAACATTGTTTGGCACGCATTTTCTTTTAGTCTTTTTTTAATTTGCAGTTTTATTTCTTTGGCTTGGG
>PVKA01033614.1:0-24225 GCA_004027165.1 Ctenomys sociabilis
GGAGAGTCACATGAAGAGAAAACTTTCTCTCAGGCTCTCACAGAGAGCAATCTGGTCAAGCATTGGCTGTGACTCATCCACATGGATGACACAGACAAAGGAACTACAGAATAATGTACAGGACTACAAGATAAACCCTGAGAAGACTTCAATGACCACATAGGAAATATAAAGTACATGTGTTGGTATATAAGTTTGGGTCTACCTAGGTCTTAACCATCCAGCAGAAAAGCATAAATGTATAAAAATGAATTATACATCGTGAGCCCATAATATTAAGCTGAGCTGTAAATGGATATAGTCGACAATTTCTATTTTTCTTAATGAAAACAATATATATGAAGTTATTATGCACGCATTAAAAGGCCAATAAATATCCAATTTCCTCTTGTCACGTTTTTTCTTCTTTCCAAAAGTATTGCTGAAATAAGTCAAAGCAAAGTATTCCATCAGAGCCCCAACAAACACATATCTAAACTTTTACCTCATTTTTCCTGACAAAAAAATTTAAAACAAGTTGTCATGAGGATTTTGACAAAATGTATAAACTAGAACTCTGAAGACAAGAACTGAAAATAAGGATTATGGTATAAGACTTGGATTTAAATCCTAGTTTTATCATTTACTAACAGGGTAAATAGGAGCAAGATATAACTCTTCTGGGCCTCAATTTATTCCTCTCTAAAATGGGCACAATATTTGAAAATCTTTCAATGAATTCTAAGAAAACTAAGTGATAGTGAAATAGAAAGAGGCAATTACAATCCTTAAGAAAGTTCTTTTTTAAATTATTTTATTTATTTATTTTTGTTTCTTTTTTCAAAACTGATTAATAGGACAGTTTCAATAATTAATACATTGTACATTGTTATCTTCTTAGTGTTTATCCATAGTACAAGATGCAGACAGGATATCCTGTCCAAACACTATTAGTACAAATGATTTCTTCTCATTGAATTAAGCAAAATAGTTAGATCTATCCTAACTATTCTACATATACAGATACAAAATGGTCCTTCCTTTGTATCCATTTTTTTGTTTAGTCCTGTCAGAGATGGTTATTCCATTGGCATTTAAATACTATAGGTTCTTGAATTCAGAAAAACAATCCAACAGAGTCCAGCAGTCCACAATAATAGTGGTTATCCACAGAAGTTGTTGACTTGAGCCTTTCACAGCTCATTATGTTAATATGGCTTTACTTTATATACCTCGTTTTTATACTTTTCTGCTAGATTGTTAAGAGTAAGATAAAGCAAGACCTATATAACAAGAAATGTAGCTTTTGTATCTGACAAGGTCAGTCAAGTCCTTTCAGGATTTACCCTGCAACTCTGTACCTCAGTTTGCAGATCCTTTGTCTATGTCAGCAATGTGGATGAGTCACAGCCATTGCTTCACCAATTGCTCTCTGTGAAAGCCTGACAGAATGTTTTCTCTCCATGTGACTCTCCTTACACACTATGTCATTAATCACATTCTCTGTGGCTCCATAATCTCCTTGATCAGAAAATTTGGGACACAACTGAGTTCCATGATATTACAGTATAGGTTCTCCTATGTCCTGAGTCTTCACAGACCTTGAAAGGCTAGGGTCAAAATGTTGGCTGTCCTTGCAGCCCTTCTATTTCTCTAACTTTTGGTCTGCAAACTTAGGTTGTTAACCCTCCAGAAGAGAAGCTTATTATTACTCTACAACATATGCAGTTGTGTTTAACTTCACTATCTGTCTGAATGTCAAACATCTTAGGCATAACATGGAACAGGTAATTTCCATCAAGTATTGATATGTTAAACTTTAAGTTCCTACAGAATATGGAGATAAAAATTTTTAAAAATGAAAAATATTTAAAGAATATGAATAAGCAATTGCATATTTTTAAGCAGAAATTTAGACATCCAACCATATGCAGCATTGTAGCAGAACAGTGGCTTAGGACAGTTCTTGACACAGCTAAGTACATAACAAATAAATCAGAAAATGTGTATATACATATATATTTTTTCCTCAAAAAGGAGCCAGACTCTCAAGTCCAAACTATGTTTCTGCTCTTTTCTTGCTGTTATATCAGGAAAATTTAATTTTGGTGCCTCCATTTCCTCATCTATAAAAATAAGAAAATACCTATCGTGCAGGGCTGTTGAGGAGCACAATTAATTTATGCAGATGACTTAGAATAGTACTATTAGGAGTCATGGTGGTGCATGCCTGCAATCCCAGCACTCAGCAGGCTGAGGCAGGAAGTTCACTGCAAGTTCAAAGCTAGCCTGGGCTACAAAGTGAGTTCAAGGCCAGCCTGAACTTCATCAAGGAACCCTGTATCAAAAAGACAACAAAATAAAGAGAGTGTGTAGTCCTCAGAACCTAGCAAGTGCTATTTGAGTGCTACATGACACTCTTCCATCTTGTTGGCTGCTACCTCTAGCAAGGGATTTAGTCAGCTATTCTAGTGTACGTTGGTGGTTTAGTGGAAATCACAGCTATCTGGCAAATTTGGTATCTGAAATACCTTGTTTTCATGACTTAAGGACATATTAAAGAATCAACATAAATAGTCTTAATGGATAAACAACGCCTTTGAGTCACTAAAGGTGGAAAGACCTTGAAAATCTAAAATTCTTGCTTCCAGTCTATGAAACTGATTATCTTCATGGCAGACCAGTTCATCTGGAAAAGGATCTGTGACAGGCAATGAGGTTTTCACCCAGAGCCCTTCCCCAGGTCTGTATTCCCATCTTCCATCCTCCAAAAATTGTTTGCCCTCAGAACACAATGACAGTCCTAACTGCGAACCTTCCCTCTGCAGAAACCTGCCTCACACAGGACCATAGCACCATCCAGTTGTGGCTTTCCTGAGTTCTCAAAAGACCCCAGCCTTTATTTCACTTTGTAATGACTCTGAATGGATGTTGCCAGACCCAGTTTCTCTTAAAATAGCTTTTTTTTTTTTTTTTTTTTTTTTTTTTTTTTTTTTTTTTTTTTTTTTGTCTTTTTGAGACAGGGTCTCGCTATGCAGTTCAGGCTGGCTTTAAGCTCACTTTGTAGCTCAGGCTGGTCTCGAACTCACAACAATCCTCCTGCCTCAGCCTCCCGAGTGCTGGGATTACAAGCATGCGCCACCACGCCCGGCTCTTCTTAAAATAGCTTTGATGATCCCTGAGTTGCAACTGCATTTCAGATCAGTTTCTTCTACCCAATTCTGTCTTCTCAGTTTCTAACAGAAGCATTAATGGAGAGCATTCTGCAATAACTTTTCTGTTTGCAGCTCACCACGTCAGATTCAGTTCTCAGAGACTCTGATTTAAAACAGTATTCTAAATGCTACTCTATCAGAGATCAGACCAAATATATATTTTTGTTGAACACCTATAAGTGCAAAATGTGCCAGTGGTACTGGAAAAACATCAAACAAGACAAGTATAAAATATTAATGTGGCCCTGAAAGAATTTAGAGTCTGGAGATGAAATAATCCTTTACATAATGCATGCACCCAACAAATGTTACAAAGGAGATAAAAGCCAGTTATAAGGACACATAGTAAGAAACATGAAGTTGTCATGAATAGGGAGAGAAAGAAGATAATGAAGCTCAGCTGAAGACAATATTTATTCAATTGACTTCTGGAAGAAGAATTGGGTGTATGCATTATGTAATGGATTATTTCATCTCCAAATTCTAAATTCTGGAAGATAGTATCTACATAGACCAATAATCTACCCCCAAAAGGAAAGTTCACTGGTTGTTGACCAATAAAATCACAGGTCTAAAATGACATACACTTTCTGCTGGTGGACACTGAGAAGAAGGCATCATCAGTCTCTCTTCTGACTACTGTCATGTCTAAAAGTCCTCCAAGGAGCCTGAACAGCTATGGAGGCTCTCCATCAGAGGTCTGAGCTTTGAAACAACTGATGAGAGTCTGAGGAGCCATTTTGAGCAATGAGGACACTCACAGACTGCATGGTAATGAGAGACCCAAACACCAAGTGCTCCAGGGGATTTGGGTTTGTTACTTATGCCACTGTGGAGGAGGTGGATGCAGCCATGAATGCAAGGCCACACAAAATGGATGGAAGGGTTGTGGAATCAAAGAGAGCTGTCTCAAAAGAAGATTCTCAAAGACCAGGTGCCCACTTAATGGTGCAGAAGGTCTTTGTGGGTAGCATTAAAGAAGATACCGTAGAACTTCAACCATGAGATCATTTTGAGCAATACGGAAAAATCGAAGTGATTGATCAGCAAAGGCAGTGGAAAGAAGGGCTTTGCTTTTGTAGCCTATGGTGACCATAACTGTGTGGATAACATTGTGATACAAAAAATACCACACTGTGAACCGCCACAACTGTGAACTGAGGAAAGCTCTATTGAAGCAGGAGATTTCTGGTGCTTCATCTAGCCAAAAAGGTCGAAGTGGTTCTGGAAATTTTGGTGGTGGTCATGCAGGTGGTTTTTGGTGATAGTGACAGTTTCAGTCATGGAGGAAACTTCAGTTGTCAAGGTGGCTTTGGTGGCAGACACGTAGGGGTGGATATGGTAGCAGTGGAGATGGCTAAAATGGAGTTGGTAATGATGGTGGTTATTAAGAAGGCGCCCTGGTAACTCTGGAGGTAGCAGAGGCTATGGAAGTGGTGGACAGGGTTGTGGAAACCAGAGCAGTGGCTATGGTGGGAGTGGCAGCTATGACAACATAACAACAGAGGAGGCAGAGGCATCTTTGGCAGTTATAGGGAAAACAATTATGGAGATGGTAAAAGCTATAATGAATTTGGCAATTATAAGAGTTAGTCTTCAAATTTTGGACCCATGGAGGGAGAAAACTTTGGAGGCAGAAGCTCTGGGCCCTATGGTGGTGGAGGCCAATATTTCACCAAACCACAAAATCAAGGTGGCTATGGTGGCTCCAGCTGCAACAGCAGCTGTGGCAGTGGCAGAAGGTTTTAAACACTTCCAGGAAACAAAGCTTAGCAGGAGAGGAGAGCCAGAGAAGTGACAGGGAAGCTGCAGGTTACAACACATGTGTGAACTTAGCCAAGCACAGTGGTGGCAGGGCTTAGCTGCTATAAACAAGACATGTTTGAGACAATACTCATGCATATGGGCAAAAGACTTGTGGACTGCATTTATGACTAATTGTATAACAGGTTATTTTAGTTTCTGTTCTAGGGAAAATGGAAAGCATTCCAACAAATGGCTTTAATGTAGACCTTTCTTTTGTACCCATGCTGTTGATTGCTAAATGTAATAGTCTGGTTATGACACTGAATAAATGCGTCTTTTTAAAAAATAAATAAGTAAAAAATAAAATGGCATACACAGGGTCAGGGAGATAGCTCAGTGCAATAAGTGCTTGCCTGGCAAGCACGGGTTCCTCAGCTCGATCCTTAGTACCACCAAAAGCTAAAACAAAATAAAATAAGGTAGCATACACAGAAAGAGCTGTCACTGTTATTTACCTAAAATTCCTAATTAGCATATAAACTACTTAATATCTACAATGCATTGAGTTATGACAATAGCACTTAAATTCATGCTGACTTATAATACTGTGTTTCAAGTTAGATAGTGACACAAGAATATGTAAATTCTGTAAAGCAACTTTGTCTAGTTTAACCATTACTGGGTAGTACCCTCCACCTGACATTTCACTTCATGTTTGATCATAATGCTGTGAGCATCTCAGCATTCTCTGCTTCTCTCCTAGACAAAAGGTGCAGTGCTATGCTGGGGCAGACCAGGTTTCCTGATTCTAGGACTGAGCTATAAGCCTATTTGCATGCAGAAATTGGACATGTTCTTCATTATGTGATCTCAGCAAAAAATAAAGTCATATTTGGGGTTCTGTTTACCTTGTTTCTTTGTCTTATATCTTAACTTAGATGTTCCAAATCCCTACAGCTTAAGTACTAAAATCATTAATAGATTCCCAAAAATAAGAAGTTCTGACAAGGTTGTGACACTCGAATTCAATCAAGGAGATCTGCATTTCTGACAGAATTAAGCATAACAAGACAAGATTTAAGAAATTTCTGGAAGTGTACTTTTCATAAATATTGAATTAGAGTCCAGTTTAGTATTAATTACTCTTCTTTAAATCTCTTTTTGGAATAAATACCTCACTACATACTTGAAACAGTGAACAATGGATAGGAGGCTGTCAAATGAAAAGAACTGAAATGAATTCAATAATGGGACATTTTAAATCTCAAAAGGCCCAAGAAGAAAAATCTGTTTTCTGGTTCCATTATCACATTTTTCTGAATGATTTCACCCTCCACACAATATGCACTTGTATTAGTCTTACCTTCTGTGGTCTGTTACATTCATAATTAAAAGGATTTCTATTTTCTCCCAGTCATGTATTATCTAAGGTAAATTCCTAAACAAAACCTCATCTTTGGTCTATGATAGGATTTTGTTAGTAATAAGAAAGGTGTTTGTAGCTTGCAAGAAGTATTTTTCAAGGTCTCAACAACAATAATATACATAATCTGTGACTTTTATGGGTTAAGGAGTGTCTTTGTAAGTCAGCCTCTCTTAAAGTGTAAGATTTTCATTGACCAACAATGTGTATGGAAAAAAACAATGCTGAGTTAGTATTCCTCATAAATCTTCCCTTTCTCATTATCCTATGACAATAAAAGTGTGATGAGTATTTTGTGTTTTCTCAGATGTATTTGTTCCTCCACTTCAAACTATCACAGCTCTGGTTCTTTGAGAATATATAATTCCCACACATTCAAGTCTGTCTTCTAGTCATGTCGCGGAGCCCCGAAGATCTTGCTCCTTTTGGTCTCGTGTAAAGACCTGCTAATTAGTCTCCCTGTATCTCTTCTTGCTCCCTCTCATCCCAGTCCCCACACAAATTAGAGCAATCACATTTAGTCAAAGGCCATAAGTTGTGAAAGCCAGCAAAGCAGCCAGTGACAGTACAGGGCTGGCCTGGCACCTGCAGCTCAACACTAACAAGGTCTTGTGTTCTACAGTGGACCATAAATAATAATCTCATAGAACATCAACATCAGATGGGGCTGCTCTGAGGTAATAGATCAAGACAAAAACAGACAGCTCCCTAACTGTGTTTGGACACAGATAAAAGGCGTGCATTGACAAGCCACAAAAATGTCAAACATTGTCCCTAGTCCAGATGATAATAGTTGCTTTCTTTTCAACCAATTGCTACTCTAACTTCACTTCATACCTCACTTATTTGTAAATATAAGGTTTATTATGAAGCACAACCACAGAATTGCTCTAAACTGGAGACATTGCATTTTCCTCTTTAGGGAGATGGAAAACGCAGCGCCTTGGCACACTGCCTCAACAAATAGAATGTCAATAAACACTTGGTGAGTAAATGAGGTCCTCATTTCATAACTTTTTAATTTTGCAGTATGTTTCATGAATATGATATCATGTAATAACATCACAACAAAAAAGTCATAATACTACTTTAGTAGGTTTTATATACTGAGATTCTAAATTTTTTTCTGGGGAAAAGCTCTATAACTTCAAATCCACCATGTTACTCCACTGGATCATCTCTCTGTATATTCCAATTTGAGATGCACAAAAGACTTATTTCAGAGGACCCAAAACATTTATGATTAAAAGAAAGTCAACAAAATATAGTGCACTGAATCATTTTAACAGGAATGCCATTTATTATGCACATAGGCCACTGCTGTATTTTAAATAGTGATTTATTTTCCAAGATAAAGAGAAAAAAGCCTTCCAGTTTGGAAATAAATGGCACCATCCTGTTGTATTACAGATGCAATGATTCACAACACACACAACAAAACCAATTAATATTCTCATGACTGCTGGGAAGCTCCTGGGTGAAGAATACTTGTAGTGAAGTATACTTGCAGTTTTAGATACACAAGTAGTAGGTTCTTGAGAAGATTCCATTCTCTCATGCCCAAATAATGTTATCTAGCTATACTAAATCATTTTATTCTTAAATATCAGATTTCCACTTGGAGCAAAGTAAAGCCCTCAAAGAGACACCAGTCAGCATCTCTTTCATCTCCAGCTGGGATGATAAAATATCTTGAACATGAACTTCTGAAAAACCAGTGATGATAACAGAAATTATAGTGAAAGGAACTTCTATAACTGTTACGGTTTGTGCCTAGTTGTCCCCCTAACCCAAAGCCTCATGTAGTCATTGGGGTGTCTTCTAAAGTTTGTGATTCATTCATAATTTAATGCTGGGATTATGGGTGTGAGTGTTAGTGCTACACCCATGGATAGCCTCAGTGAAATATAAATAAGGGATAGAGGCTTTTCTGCCCTCTGCTGCTGCCACTGCCACTTCCCCTTTTGCTCTTGCTGTTTTGCTGTTTTCCGTAACCATAAACTGCTGCCCTCTGCTGTGTGCCTCTCTCCATAGTTCAATTGAGTATGAACTGAAACTGTCACTAACTATGAACCAAATAAACCTTTTGTTCCTTAATTTTGGTGTCAGATATTTTGTCCCAGCAGTGAGAGAAAAGTAACTGAGACTATAGCTATCTATCTCCAAAATAAAATTTACTAAGAAATTAAAGAGTTTCAAAGTCTTGGAGAAGATAAATTATCCTTCTTATATGACAAACAAGGAAACTGAAGTCTAAATACAAGACAGAATTTCTTCATATCCAACTGCCAATACAACAAAAATGCTACATCATAATTTTGCTCTCCTAACCTTCTCTTTTGCAGTGGATGTAGTCAATATATCTCATTTTAATTGCAATCTAATAAAATTGTAATGACACAGTCAATGAAGAAATTATTCCATTTCTATGAATACAAGCAAATTAAATGACCTCCCTTTGAAAATAAAAATTCTTACAAATACTTTTAAATGATAATTGTAAATAAAATCAAGAAAGTAAGGAATACTGGGTCTAAAACCTAAGTGAATGAAAGACTAAAACCTCTCAATATAAGACGATCATCAAATCTATTGAAACTGACCTCGGTTTGAGCTCAGCTCAAAAAGAACAAATTCAAGCACACTCAAGGTTTCATACCACTCTATCTCATGGATCTAGGAACCCAAAAATCTTTTAGATAAATGGGAAAATTGGGGAAAAAAAACTATTCCAAGGAACTGCAAGAAATTTTATCTTCCTGGAATATGATATGAAGAAAAAGAAAAATAAATGCCCCAAATTTGTTATTCACAAGTTAGAATTCAAGAGAATTTCACTGTCTCAAATTATACTACACAGGTTGCCTACAAAGTTTGATTGTGAATTTAGTTTAAATTAGTCCCATGGGCATCAGTTAGAAGCAAATAAAATTCATTCTAGGGATAATCCATTGCTGTCCTGAGCTTCAAAGAATTCCCCTCGGTAAGAGTCCATAATTTTTTTTACTATGAGTTCACGTATAAAATTCCCAAAAAAGCAAATTCAAATATTTAAATATGAAATTGCCAGAAATTAAAATAAAATATGCACTTTTAATGATTTTAAGAAAGAAAAAATGAACTATAAATAAAGTATTTTAAAATATCACCAAGGTTTTTTTAAAAAGTTAAAATTTAAAAATATAACATTATAGTAGTAGGTTATCCATGGGACTGGCTGTATCAGAAGTTGTTGACTTGAGCCTTTTACAGTTCAGTATATTAATATGGCTTTACTTTTTATATTATGGACTACTGGACTATCTTGGATTATTTTATCTACAATATTTAAATGGCAATGGAATACTCATCTCCGACAAAACTAAATAAAAAAGGGAATACAAATGAAGGACCATTTTGTATCTTCATATACAAAATAGTTAAGACATACAGCTACTTTCTCTTAATTCACTGAGAAGAAAGAATTGTACTAATAGTGTTTGTGGACAGGAGATCATGTCTGCATCTTGTACTATGAATAACCACTATGAAGACAACAATATGCATTCTATCAATTATTGAAACTGTCCTACTAATGGTTTTTAAAACTGTCTCATTGCTATTTGTTTCTCAATAAAACAAAAAAACAAAATATAGCATTTATTATTAAAACTGAAAGACTGCTCTGGAACCAGTAGGAATTAACAAGTGTACTTTACTTATCATTCACACTTAATAAAGTTATGAAAACTGGACAGAGAGCCCAGAAGAGCTACATTTGTGGACTCTGAACATAAAACAACAGCAGGCAAGTCGGGGAAGAATCCCATAATGGGATGTTCCACCAAACCAAAGAGGACTCTACCATTTCTTTCCTACACAAATGTGTAGCCAAAATCTGGAACTGAACATCGGTACTGACAAAGAGCTTTAGAAGGGTTCTGGTTCAGACTAAATGAAATGATGATGATTTCCCTAATATTCAGAAAGAAAGAGAGAAATCTGAATTGGTCTCTATTTTCTTCCCTTGAACTACAGCACTTGAACAGCTTGACAGCCACAGCAGCAGTTCTCATTACTGCTGGAGCCTACACTTCTCAGGTGGGAGAATCTTGCTCTCAACCAGAGAATCTGGGTCACTTGCAGAAGGAATAAGCCCATGAGGCTTTTTTCTTCCTTTTTTCTCCTCACCCCAACTAGTCTGATGTATGAGATATAACCACCAACAACTACAGACAACCCTCATATCAATTATATGGTACAGCCAAATGATAGAATTTTAGGCAGCAATAAGAAGGAACAAGCTTATGTGACTCCACAACTGGGATGAATCTCAAATGCATAACAATGAACAGAAGAAGCCAGTTTTGACAGATTTACTTACTATTTGATTTCATTTACACAGAACTCTGGAAGAAAAGAGTAATGACAAAGTAGAATGTCCAAGAAGTTGTAGAAAAATTAGTTTATGTTTTAGAGTTTGGACCAATGTCTTTGAAATTACCAGTTCCATTCTTGAGAGACTCCATAATTTCTGGTTTTCATTAAGCCCCTAACTACACCTTATGAATCACTTTCTAGACCTTTGCTCAGCTATCTCTGCCTTTCCAAAGCCTTGCAGATTTTGATACATGCTAGTACTAAAGCTGTGACATTTATTCTCAAATCAATAGGCATCAGAACCACCAGCAGGACTTGCCAAAGCACAGAGTTCTGTGTTCTACCTTCAGATCTTCTGATGCAGAGATTTGGGGAGGTAGGAGTCTGAAATTTGCATTTCTGACAAGTTCTTTGTGGTGCTCTAGCTCCAGTTATGTGTACTGTACTTTGGGAACCACTTGTGTAGATCTGGTTCTTAACTGGAATTACCAAGAGATTAAAAATACAGATGACTGATTCCACTCTACATACACTGATGCAGTTATTCTGAGATATAGCCAGCCCTTTTCCTTCCTCCCACTCCCTCCCACCCTGTCTCCATTCTTGCCTGTTGTGCTTCTCTATCTCTGTAACTATAGTCTAAATTTGTTGAGAATACAATTAAATTATAATCACTATAATATTAGTAGCATCTAATATAGTGACTATGTGACTTTTAGATCAGATACATCAATTCACTGGATTAATAAATGCCTAGCAGATTAGTAGAGCACATTCCTGGGTGGTCTTGGTGGGTTATAGGGGCATGGTGTTGATATTACATATTTTCTTTTAGTTCCTCTCTGGCATTGATCCCCTGCTCTGTTTTCTAATTAACATAAACTAACCAACTTTGTTCTTCCATACCCTTGTACTATGACTTGGAGCTACATGAGTGTGGATGGAATCTCCAAACCATACACAAAATTAAACCTTTTCTCTTCTAGTTGTGAGTGTTTGGTCTTGTGGCTGACAACTAGAAAGATGACTAATACAGAAAATCAGTGCTGGAAAAATGGGGTCATTACTGTGACTGTACCTGATCATGCATTTTAGAAGTCTTTTAAACTGGTTCATTAATAGAGCTTGGAGAGGTTGAGAGATGTGGTTTAGAGAAGCCTTAAAATGCTAAAAACAGAAGCTTATGAGTGGTTCTGGTCAGAGCTCAAAAGACCTCAGTAATGATAGGCAAGAGACAGTAAAAGCCAGACTCAAAGGTTCCACTTGGGAAAAATCATTTTATTGACATTTGGATTACATGGTATCATGGTAGGAAATTTGTTTACATTTTTTTCCAGTACATGAAACTTTGCAGGAGTTAGGGCTTATGAGAGTTGGATTAATTAATCTGGCAGAGAAAGTTTCAAAACAGCCCGACATATAGTCTATCACATGGGTACTACTTACTGCTTTTAGCCAGATTTATATCAGAACTGGAAAAGAAAGCAGAACAAAAAAGTTTTTAAAAAACTTAAATTCTAGCCAGAAAAAAGCATGTGTAAAGTTGGATCCAAATAAGGTTTCACTGTTAAACAGGTTAGTATTATTAAAATGAATCAAGAACAGTCCTTTGTATGAGGATGACAAGAAAAACACTGAGGACCTCTCTGGAATCACCAAGATCCCTTGTGTTGCAGAGTCAAAGGTGCAAAAGTGTCAGTCACCTTTAAGAGCATCCCAGAGAACCCCTGCTGGAGAAAGGACTCCTAGGGAACTGGTTCTCCGGAATTCATCTTCACATACTCATAGTCTGTGGTAGCCATGGTCCAAAGGGCCTGATTACTTCTGCTAACAACAGACCTTGGTATCCTTCACATGATGCTACTTTTATTGGCATGCAAGCTGCAAAAGCTGTAAGGTCTGGGAGGCTTCCACCAAGATTTCAAAAGAAAACCTGGGAGCACAGACAAAGGGCCTCTGAGAGCTCAGTGCATGACACTGGGAATAAACTCAAATGTGCATTTCAGAGATGAAAATAATGAGGAATATCAGCCAAAGAGAGCTGCAGCCCACTGGTGAATCCAGCACAAAAGAAAGACCTAGAGCTCTGCAACTGAGAGGCCCAGAGCTGGGACCACCATTGCCTTTGGAAATCGCACTTTACCACCATTGCCCCAGTCTCTGGATACTGAGCAACAGGATTTAATGTTCACCCTGCTGGTTTCCTGTTTTGCTTTGGCCTATTTATTTTCTATCAGCATGTTTCCCCCACCCCCTGCCTTTGGAATGTTTAACCTGTCATTGTACCTTCAGATTGTATTATTTCTTTTTTATTTTTACAAAGGTTCCCAACTAAGATTTTGCTGCACATCTCAGAAGAGATTTGGATTTTTAAAAATAATAGAACTGGGGCTGAGGAGATAGCTCTGTGTTCTAAGTGCCTGCTTGGCAAGCACAAGGACATGGGTTCAATCCCTGGCACTGCATGCCATGCCAGATGTGTGGAGTGGGCTATCAAAAGCTGAGGTGGTGCATGCCTGTAATCCCAGGACAGGGGAAGCTAAGACAAGAGGATTACTATGAGTTTGAGCTGTGTGGCAAGTCACTATACAAAATAAATAAACAAATAAATAAGTAAATATAAGATTTTAAAACATAATGGCACTATTGAGATTTGGGAAGTATTATTATATTTTAAGTTGTATGGGGGTTAGTTGTATTTTGTTAAGGGGAATTCTGCACTTGCTATGGGTCTTATCTGGAAAATAAGTAGGGTTTAAAGAGATGAGTTAGGAGAGAAGTTTACATGGGGTGAATAATGACTGTTAATCCTGGTATGTCAATTTCATTGGACCAAAAATTGACTAGTGGATGAATGAAGCACACTCCTGGCTGTATCTGGGTGGGTTATGGAGCTATACTGTCCCTTGCCTGTTCCTCTCTGCTACTGTTTCTCTGTTCTCTCTGGCTACCGTGAACTAAGGAGATTTTTACTGCCACACCATTCCATCATGAAGTTTGTGCCTTGAAATCAACCAAATATGGACTGAATCTCTCCAAAACTTGAGCTAAACTAAATCTGTACTAATGTATGTTGTGAATTTTAGCCATTGTGTACAGCAATGAGAATGCTAGTACTGTCAGGCACATATGAGATATTCATTAAATGTTTATTCGAATTAACATATCCCCTCCTTCCAATTATGCATCTGCCTAAATGCCCAGATGCTAATGAGGTTCAGCAAAGTCACGCTGCACCAGCTCCATTCACTAATTGCCAAATACATATAACCACCAGCTAATTGCTACTCTCCTCAACCATGTTCAGCCTGACTTGTGACTTTTCTTTCCAGAGTTCATAACCAGATAAATAGCTCCTCAGTCACCTTGAATCATCTTCTCTTTGAGTGCAGACAGTGGTCCCATTTATCCTACAATGCTTGTTCATGAAATTAATATGTCTTTAACAGCATTGTGACACACACACACGCCATATTATCAACAAGGTAAGCTCCTATGCATGTAACAAACAGAACTTTATTGTTTTATCCATCAAAGACATACATCAAAATGAATATAGATGCCCCATTACTAGTAGCTTATTCAAATACCTATGATAGTGCAATCACGATTAACTGTTGTGTGTTCATGGAATCAAATAATGTGAACAACAATGAAAATTAAGTATAGCTACCTGCAACAAAATTTATTGATCACACAAACATAAAGAGTAAAAGTAGCTGAACACCAAATAATGCTGTATATACTACATGAATTCATTTACAGTAGCTTTGTCTTTTTGGAGAACAAATTTACTTAAAAAATAGATCTCAGGGCTGAGGAGATAGCTCAGTTGTTTACATACCTGAGTGGCAAGCATAAGGACCAGGTTTGATCTCTGGTACTACACGCTGTGCTGGCCCCATGCTGAGTTAGCCACCAAAGCCAAGTGTGGTACTGGAGAGGCTGAGACGCAGGATCACTGTGAGTCTGAGCTGCAGAGTGAAACCAAATAAATAGAAAGTAAAATAAAAATAGATCTCAGTTACAAAGAAATGTCAAAATTTCTATTTAGAACAGAAAAAATGTAAGGTAAGAGGAGTTTGTTGATTAGTCTGAATCATTAGAACTCAAGACAGCGAGAGGTAATAACTGGAAAGTGGTGTGAGCAGACTTCAGGATGCCGGCCATGTTCTGTTGATTGATCTGACACTTCTCTTAACTGTTCTCTTAAATTTTTTTGATAATTCAATTTATATTCATTTATAATTTATAATTTTTTCTACAGTTAACACATCTAAGTCATTGTGTTGGATATATTGCTGAACAGCAAAAATGATAGAACAAATACATTTTCTGGTTTTTAAGATGTTAGAGAAGAGTTTATTAAGACAAAAAAACATCTTGGGGAAAAATGGCTTTGTAGATTGTAAATGAGAATGGCAAGAGATCACAGTAGTGTGCGGGAGCTGGCTTTTCTAAGTTGATCATACACATCTCTTCCCAACTCCATGTTCAGTAATATCAAACTGGTCACTTAAAATCATTCAGGATAGGAGCACTCACCTGAGAGACATGCAAAAGCTGCCACCTTCTCTGGTGCATGTCTTAACTTTCTTTCTTCCTCCCCATCAGACTGTTAAATATTTACCAGCATTTCACTATCTAGAAAAAATTTAAGTGTTGTTATAATTATCATGAAAATTCCATGTCAGTCTTAACCCATCACAGTCCAGCAATAAAGAAAAAATACTTTACTTAAAATATTTTAAAGATTCTTGGACCAATCTTCCCATAGGAAAGAAAACATTGAGGGCTACAGGCGAACTCTGGGCTGCATCACCTTACTGCCCTCCAGTGGCAAATAAATTCTTGCATCTTTATCTAGAGATTAAATTCAAGTCAAGAAATTCCAGGCACTGCAGACATTGAGTTGGTTCACAATACTTGCAGATAATCACTAATTCTATATATTCTGGAGAGATAAAATTGATAAGCTACCTTAATGCATAAATCAATATTTATTTTTCCAATATGCAAGTTAGAAATATTCCAAAGAATAAAGAAGTCAATAAATCATGGTGTCTGTGCAAACCACATTCAGCAATTTAGTTTAACCCACTGTGAAATTTACAAATTTACAAGAAAGCTGTGGAATTTCACAAATCCTACCACCTTGTGAATAATGTGTGTCTTCTGTGAAAATCACATATTGAATAATACATCAGATGCAGAATATCTGACATCCAGAACAAAGAATGGGATTGGAAAGAATTTCAGCATTTCTAAACTGTGTTCTAGAAGCTGTGCAAGATTACTAATGCTAACAATGCCTATGTACATAGTATACAAGGATTAAAATAATATAGGAAACAGTTTTATGTTTAAAACAGGAAAATTAGCTTTAAAACAGGAACACTCTCTTTTAAAATCATTAATAAAATGATGCAGAGGAAAGCATTGTTGGAATATATGTAACCCCTTGAGACATAAGCATATTAAGTTAGGTATAAACATTGATTACTTGATCCTCCCAGTGTCCAGAGGAGTTAGAAAAAACAATCTATCCAGCACACAATACTAAAATAGAAGAAACTAAAAAAGCCTCCACACATTTTCAGCCAGTTCTTCAGATGTCCCAAGGCATTTAAACACTAGGGTGTAACTCAAATATCAATCTGGTCTGCATTCCAGCACTGAAGATATATTAAACTTTAGAAGATAATGTGTCCCTTTGTAAATTTGTTTGCTTGTCTGTTTATTTGTTTTCACTGAGAGGGAAAGAAAGCGAGGAAAGGTGAAAAAAATGTTTCTATGGTTGCTATGACCAACAATATGGAAGGAAATATTTGCAGCCTAGCCTGATTGGATAAGTATGCAGAGCTGCAATAGATCCCACCTAGGCTGCCCAGAAACCTCAGTTGATGACCTCTGCTCGCAGATCCAGCTGCTGGCCGCAGAAGCAGCGTGAGACCCGGGTTTGACCGGTAAGCAGCGTCTAATTACTCTGGACAAAATAATTGACCATGGTCTGGAGCGGGTTTCCAAGAGAGAGTAAAGCAAACCTTCCTTCCTTGGCAACAAAATGATAATTAAATTATAAAAATTTTCATTTGGTTTGGATTTTGCAGTTTATAAACTGAGGCATGTAAATCTGAAACTTTACGACAGAAGACATTTTGTCTGGAAGCTCACGAAGAAATCCCTGGCTTCCACAGAGGAAGGTGATCAACACAGAGGAAGGTGATCGATGATCTATAGTGTGCCTGGGGAGAGTCACATGGGGAGAAAACTTTCTCTCAGGCTCTCATAGAGAGCAAACTGGTCAAGCAATGGCCGTGACTCATCCACATGGATGACACTGACAAAGGATCTACAGAGTAAGGTGCAGGATTACAAGATAAAGGGACTTGACTGACCTCATCAGATACAAAAGCTACATTTTTTGGTATATAGGTCTTACTTTATCTCGGTCTTAACCATCTAGCAGAAATGTATAAAAATGAGGTATATAACACAAGGCCATAATAATAAGTTGTGCTGTAAAGGGCTGTAGTCAATAACTTATTCAGGTAACTCACTATTATTGTGGACTGCTGGACTGTGTTTCAGTGCATCACCGAGTTCAGGCACCTATAATGACTTAATGACAATGGTGTGCCCATCTTTGACAAGTCTAGACAAAAAAAGGGGGATACAAAGGAAGAACCATGATGTGTCTCTGCAGATAGTGCAGTTAAGATAAATATGCAGTGCTTTTGCATATTTCTATGAGAAGCAAGATTTGCACTAATAGTGGTTGGACAAGATTGTATGTCAGTTTCTAGGACTATGGACAACCACTAGGAACATAAGGTAGAAAGTATTAATTATTGAAACTGTGCTACAATTCAGCTTTTAAAAACAATAAGTATATAGGTACATTCTCTTAATTCACTGATTAGAGACATCTGCTATAATAGTGTCGGTAAGTATAAAAAAAAAAAAAAAAAAAAAGAAGGGAAAATGAAACTAAAGGAGAGATGGGGATTCAGTGACAGTGTTTGAGTCTTGGGTCCACCCATTCCAAGGAGTTAAATGATCCCTGGACTTCTTATTTGGTACTTAAGCTACATCGTGCACACTGAGCTTGAGATGGAGACTGGGTGTGGTGGCATGTACCTGTAATCCCAGCTCTTGGGAGGCTGTAAACAGGACAATCACTACAATTCTGTTGTACTAGTGAGACCCTAAACAGGCTGTAGGCCTTTCCTTAAAATACAGAAAGAAAAAATCAGTTGCAATAGAAAAACCTAAAGAACACATTGAATGTAAGATAATTCTTATCAGAGATTTTTAAACAGGTCTATTTTAGTTGAGCGTTTTGACACACTCAGCATTCTGAAGGTTAAAGCAAGAAGATTCCCGTCACTTTTAGATCAGCTGAGCTACAGAGCGAGTTCAAGGCCAGTCTGAGCTACATAGAAAGATGCTAAATAAAAATTTTATTACAATACTGGCTTATTGGTCATGGGCCCAGAAAAATTATTATTATTATTATTATTATTATTATTAATTGCAAAAAACTGTAAAAATTCCCTAGTAATCACGAAGAAAAAACCAAAACCTATTTTCTACCATTTTTGAAAGTAGAGAAATGAATCACTTTCAAATTTAGCAAATGCAGCTGTACATAGGATTTTGAATCCTCTAGACAAGAAACACCAAAAAAAAATTAGCATATCAAAGTGCTACCTGCACAGCCATGCTCATTGTATGCTATTCACAGTAGCTAGGATGTGGAATGAGCTTCGGCGCTCATCACCAGATGAATAAATAAATTATAGTATGCATAGACAATAAGGTATTATTCAGGCACAGATAGGATAAAATCCTGCCATTTTCCACCATACAAATAGAACCGGGGCACATTATGTTAGGCAAAAAAAAAAAAAAAAGACCAATAACACATTTCGCTCTCCTATGTGGAAGGTAAATAAATCCAACCAGAAAGTACAACAGTGGATGCTAAATATTGGGAAGTGGGATGAGAGTGGGAAAATGGTGGTTTCATTTGGTGTGCGTGCATGGAAATATCACACTGAACACCATCAATAAGTTTGTGTACATGTTAATAAAATAAGGAAAGAAAAAAGAAGGTAGGAAACTAAGGTACAGAGAACTTAAATTGCTTGCCTAAATCCATACATTTAACGTTCAGTAGACAAGATTTACACCGTATGCTTTAATTCCACAGTAACTTTAAACCCTAAACTATGCAACATTCCAAAATGCTCAAGAAATAGGGATACTGGAATATTTAGGGTATGCAGACTGTGATTTTCTCACAGGTACTTTCAATACATTTTCCAAAAAAAATGTGAATTCTAGTTTTCTCTCCCCAAAGGTAGTCTTCTTAGATGCAATATGTTCTTCTCCAATTTGCAAATTGCTGGAAGTTGACTAGACAACTCTGAATATGACCTTGAAAATCATTATCTGTGAATGCAAAGATAGTAGCAACATAAATCAGATGACTGAAGCCATACTAATGTCGATTCTTAACCACATGGTCAATAAAGCTATCTGCTGATTTACAAGTGTTCAAATATGGATTCAGGTCACTTTAAGCCATAGCTCCATGCTTGTATGCCAACAAAGATTAAAAAGAAATAGAAATATCAAAACAGCAGTCCTAAAATCTAAACAAAGTCACCAGACCTGGGAGGGGTGGTTATGAGGTCTCAATATTTTGAAGATTTAAATCTTTGAATTTTGGTATAATTAGCTCAGAATTATATTTGAGTTTATAATGACTTGGATACTAAGTGGAAATAAGATTTTTGTTTTGGTATTGTAGAAGGTGCATACATGATATTATACTTACAGACATTATTATACCATATGTCTCTTATCAGTAAATTAAGAGAGTGTAGCTGTTTGTGTACCTTATTTTTTATACCTGAATTACAACAAAGATTCAATAATTAATACTTGCTACCTTGTTATTTTCCTAGTGGTTGTCCATAGTACTAAGCTGACATAATATCCTGACTAACCACCATTAGTGCAGATCTTGTCTCTCATAGAATTATGTAGAAGCACGGAGTTATCTATCCCAACTGCACTGTCCATACACACACATCATGATTCTTTCTGTCTATACTGCTTCCTTTGTATACACCTGTCAAACATGGGCACTCCACAATCATTCAACTAATTTAGGTGCCTGAACTCAACACAATCCAACACAGTCCAGCAGTCCACAACAATAGTGAGTTATCCAAAGAAGTTGATGACCATGGCAATTTACAGCTCAACTTATTATTATGGCCCCGTGGTGTATACTTTTCTGCTGGATGGTTAAGACCTAGATAGAGCAAGACCTATATACCAACACATGTACTTTATGTTTCTTATGCAGTCAGTGAAGTCCCCTCAGAGTTTATCTTGTAGTCCTATACCTTATTGTGTAGATCCTTTGCCTGTGTCATCCATGTGGATGAGTCACAGCCAATGTTTGACCAGTTTGCTCTCTGTGAGAGCCTAAGAGAAAGTTTTCTCTTCATGTGACTCTCCACAGGCACACTTTAGAACTTCCATCTCTTTCCTCTGTGACTCCACAATCTCCTTGCTCAGAAATTTGGAGCTCAGTTGAGTTTCATGATGCTGCAGTATAGGTTCTCCTATGTCCTGAGTCTTCGCTGACCTTGAAAGGCTAGGGCCAAAATGTTGGCTAGCCTAGTGGCTCTTCTATTTCTCCAACTCTGACTTGTGAACTTAGGTTGTTAACCATCAGGAAGAAAAGCTGATTAGTATCCTGCAGCATATGCCATTCACTTTGCCTTATCTGACTCAAATGATTTTAGTTGTTGTACGTTTCCATTTCTATTTCTGCTTTTCACTTCTTATACTAGGGAGACTATTCGATATTTACACATGTGTGTTTGGTTTATTTCACTTATGAGTATATGTTCAAGTGGCATCCACTTCAGTATAAATGCTTCAAGCTTATCATTCTTAATAGCTGAGTAATACTCCATTATACAGAAATACCACATTGTTTCAACCATTCCTCATGTGATGGACATTTTGTTGTTTCCAAGATTTTATCACACATTGTGCTGCTATAAACATAGGTACACATATATCACAATGATAAAATGTTTTCAGTTCCTCTGGGAAGATTCTCAGTAGGGGGATAGCTGGCTTGAGTGGGATTTCTAGTTCTACTGTTATGAGGAGTCTTCACACTGACCTCCACAATGGCTGTACCAGTTTACATTCCCACCAGCACTGGAGAAGTGTTCCCTTTACCCACAACCTATGCAACATTTGTTGTTGGTTGATTTCCTTATAATAGCCATTCTTTCTGGAGTAGGATGGTATCTCAGTCTTATTTTTATATGCATTTCACAAAGTGGATAGTGATGTGGAGCATTTTTTCATATATTTATTCGCTTCTTCAATTTCGTCCTCTGAGAAGTGTTTATTCATCTCCAATGCCCATTTCTGAATTGAATCTTTAAATTTGAGGGCCCTGTTACAATTACCTACCCCTATGTCTTCAAGAGTTCCTCCTACTTTCGCTTCCAGGAGATTGAGTGTTTCTGTTTTAATGTTTAGATCTTTATTCCATTTTGACTTTAATGTAGTGCATGGTGATAGAGCTGGGTCAAGTTTTAGTTTTCGGCATGTAGAAAGCCATGTTTTCCAGCACCATTTGTTAAAGAGGCTATCTTTCTTCCAGAGAGCTTGTTTACCAACTTTGTAGAAGATCAGATGGCTGAGTGTGATTTTAGATGCCTCTGCATCTTCTAATCTATTCCACTGATCCTCAGGTCTATTTTGTTGCCAATACCATGTTGATTTTATCACAGTGACTTTGTAGTATAATTTCAAGTCAGGAATTGTGATGCCTCCTGCCTTGTCTTGATTGGCCAAGATTGCCTTTGCTATTCTAGGTTTTTTGGTTCCAAATAAATTTTAGGAATTACTTCCCTATGTCTTCGTGGTATGTTGGTGGCAGTTTGATAGGGATTGCATTAAATGTGTACAGCAATTTTGGGAGTGTGACCACCTTCATGATGTTGATTCTTCCTATCCAGGAGCATGGAATATTTTTCCATTTTCTGAAATCCTCTATAATCTCTTTTCTTAGGGTGTTGTAATTTTCCATGAAAAGATCTTTGATTTCCTTGGTTAAGTGAATCCCAAGGTATTTCATTTTCCACGGTCCTACGGTAGTAGGTATTGTTTCTACTGTTTCCCTTTCAGTGTGCTTATTATCTGTGTAGAGGAATGCTATTGACTTTTGAGTATTGATTTTGTATCCTGCTATGCTACTGAATTTGCATATCAGTTCTAGTAATTGCTTGGTGGAATTATGGGGTCTTCCAAGTAAAGTATCATGTCATCTGCAAATAATGATAATTTAACTTCTTTACCTATTCTTATTCCCTTTATTTCTCCCTCTTTTCTAATGGCTATTGCTAAGGAGTCCAAGACTATATTGAATAGGAGGGGCGATAGAGGACATCCTTGTATTGTACCTGATTTAAGACTAAAAGATTTCAGTTTTTCCCCATTTAGGATTACATGAGCTTTTGGGTTGTCATAGATGGCTTTTATCAAGTTAAGATAGAGTCCATCTATTCCAATTTTCTGTAGGACCTTGAATATGAATGAGTGTTGGACTTTCTCAAAGGCTTTCTCTGCATCAATTGAGATGATCATATGGTTTTTAGATTTCAGTCTATTAATATAGTGTATTACATTTATAGATTTTCAAATATTGAACCATCCTTGCATCCCTGGGATGAATCCTACCTGGTCATGGTGTATGATCTTGATGATTAGCTGTATTCTATTCGCCAGGATTTTGTTGAGTATTTTTGCATCTATGTTCATGAGGGAGATTGGCCTGTAGTTCTCCTTTTTGGTTGTGTCTTTCCCTGGTTTTGGAATCAGTATTTGCCTCCAGAAATGATTTTGGGAAGACTTTTTCCTTTTCAACTTCGTTGAAGAGTTTGTGGAGTGTGGGGATTATATCTTCTATAAATTTCTTGTAGAATTCAGCTCTGAATCCATCAGGCCCTGGACTTTTCTTTGTCGGTAGGCTTTTTATTATGTTTCATATTTCCTTGGCTGTTATTGGCTTATTGAGAGTTGTTATATCTTCATGATTCAGTTTTGGTAATTTGTACCTTTCAAGGATTATGTCCATTTATTCTATGTCTTCTATTCTGTGAGTGTAAAGATTCTCGAAGTAACTACTGATATTCTTCTGAATTTCCTCTGGGTCTGTGGTGATTTCACCCTTTTCATTCCTTATCGTTTGTACTTGAATTTTCTTTTGCCTTTTTTTGATGAGGTTGGCAAGAGGCTTATCAACTTTATTTAGTTTTTCAAAGAACTAACTTTTTGATATGTGGATTCTTTGAAGTGTTTTTTTCATCTCAATTGACTTAATTTCTGTTCTAATATTTATGATTTCCTCCCATCTTTTTGCTCTGGGTTTTGTTTGCTCTTCTTTTTCTAGTTGTTGGAGGTGCAACATTGGGGTGCTAGTTTGTTCCCTTTCTGTTTTCCTAATGTGTGGATTCATAGCTATGATTTTCCCTCTAAGAACTGCTTTCATCGCATCTCATAAATTCTGGTAAGTTGTACTTGAATTTTCATTGAATTGTAGATATTGTTGAATTTCTTGTTGAATTTCCTCTGCAACCCATTGATTGCTGAGTAGGGTGCTGTTAAGTTTCCATGAATTTAGCAGGGTTTTCTGGTTTCTTTTGTCATTTACTTCCAGTTTCATTGCACTTTGTGCATGGGATAATTTCTATTTTCTTGCATATACTTCGGCATGACGTCTGGACTATTATGTGGTCTATTTTGGAAAATGACTCGTTTGCAGCTGAAAAAAAATCTGTTTTGAGCTGTGGTTGGCGGAACACTCTGTATATGTCCACCAGGTCCATTTTTTCGAAGGTCTGTTTCAGTTCTGCTCCTTCCTTGCTAATTTTTTGTCTGGTTGACCTATCTTTTTGAGATAAAGGTGTGTTACTATCTCCTGTTAAGATTGTGTTCTAGACATTAAGTTTTTCATATCCCTTAAGATTTGTCTTACATAGTTGGGTGCTTCTGTGTTTGGTGCATAGATATTTATGAGTGTTACTTCTTGCTCTTGAATTTTTCCCCTGAACCATATATAGTGGCCTTCTTTGTGTCGTTTGATCATTCTTGGTTTGAAGATGAGACTGAGAACAGAATTGCTATTCCTATTTTTTTCTGAGGTGCTGGTGCATGTAGTATTGCTTTCCATCCTTTGACTTTGAGCCTATGAATGTCCTTTTGAGTTAAGTGTGTTTCTTGTATACAGCGTATTGTTGGATTTTGTTTCCTAATTCACTGTGTCAATTTCTTTTAATTGGAGAATTAAGTCCGTTTACATTGATGATTATAATTGAAATGTGCTGATTTGTGTTTTTCATGGTATTTACCTCATATTGTTTACTCCTTTGTAACCTGTGTTTAGTTGTCTGTCCT